>BCLG01000484.1:141640-153699 GCA_001602295.1 Zoysia matrella
CGGGGTCAGGTCCGAGACGCGCTCGATCGGGCGTGTTCAGAGACGCCCGATTGGGTTCGGGTAAAGAATAAGCTATTCTTCACACTGGGTAAAAAATAACACTATCCGCTCTGTGCGTGTGTGTGTAGCTATCAAAGATAGGAACATCTAGCATAATATACCAAAAAACATACTTGGAAAGAGTTACTGGAGGTACGTTCCCCTCCTCGATTAATATCAGCCGTTGATTTTTAAAAATTAGTATCAGGTCTATCACTTTGGTGCCGGTTCGTAACTTAAAAGTCCTTTTCGATTGGTAGGAGTGTCTTTCTATTTTTAACTGTTAGATCTAATAAATGAACAGTTACCTTTAACTCCAAGCATTGTAACAAACCTATTTTTTTTTTTGAAAATATGTTCGGTCTACATGAATTGTTTCGTAAAGGTTGTTAGCAAACCTTCGAAGTGTTGTGTAAAAAACGACAATGTGTATTTTGTCTCTGGAGCTGTATCGTCCAAGCAGGAACTCAGACTTCAATAGCGAAAAGATCAAGGACTTGAATAGCAAAAAGGATCAAGGGTTAATACATAATCAACACTTCTATTATGGAACTTGGGTAATAATGCGGATTTTGTAGCTTTGATACACCAAACCTAATTTCTAAACAAACTTTAAACGATGCATGGCTCTGATGCTATGAACCACATGAATTGCTAGTGTGGTCCAGCTCCTGAGCTGGATAGATTAACGGTCCAAATGATTATCTTTCTTCTTAGGTTCAATTTAAGGACGTCTCATGTGCCGGGCCAAACCCTCCTGCCAAATCCCAATGTTTTGGCTGCTCTAACCATCCTCCTTGGCTACCCACCAAAAGGGGTAGATGCTCTTTTGTTCTGTTTGATATCAATGATGTGTGAGTGAGAGAACGATACTACCTATCTAGAGAGAGATGGGATCACATGACTCACAGCAAACCAACACCTTGCTTTCCATGGACCAATGACCAAGTCGATCTCCTTTCCCGACCCACTTTGAAATGTTTGCAATAAAAAGCTGCCAAGTATATCCTGCTAGTGATTCAGTTCGAACAAGTTGTAGCAACAGCAAGTGCCAACTAGCTTGTTCTTGTTTATGCACGCCCACATTCAGCTAAACTATTTTGCTGTATCGGAATCACCATGCGAATGCTTAATATGCATCTTTTTATACTACCATGAGGCCATGAGGAATCATTGTTGATGTGTTCATAGAACCATGGAAAGAATATTGACCATAGTGAAATAGTTGAATATTGCACACAAAAGGAAGTTGCTTGGATATCTACATTTAGTTTGGAGGACGAACATATACCTGGTTTGTGGCGTAGTGGGTGGGTGGACAATATTTGACCTTATTAACTAACGTATAGAATAACATTTCATAAAGTAACACCAAAAGGTAACTAGCAGCATATTGCTCGTTGCAGCTATCCTGATTACTGCAACCAGTCAACCACTACCTCTGTAACCAACACATCTATTCGCACCCAATAAAATTAAGATCTTGCATCATGTAAGTGTATTGGAATAATTCGCTCATCCTAAAAATGAGCACTGAAAGATTCTTTGAAATAAAGGCAGTTGAAATGATACGGTCTATTCTTTAAAATAAAGGCATTTCTTACGAAAAGCATCCCCTATAACATCATCAAGATGTCCTATATTTCACCAAATTTCAAGCAATAATATTCAGTGGTACAGGGGCGATTAATTAAACATTGAGCATCTTTTATCAAATGATTGATGCTAGCTACCACAACAAATTCAGCAGTTTATTTAGTGGGCGAAAGTACGTACCTGAGCGCAAGGATTAAAATAGTTCCACTGCCCTAATGAGTGTACATAATGACATGTGTTGGTACGGTCCGGGAAGATAATCTAATCAAATACAGTACATTTTTTATGAGGCCTAATTAAGCACTGCTACAAGTTGCACGATGCTAACAATAATCGCCCTGCTGGTTAAAAGGAGCGGCCATTCCGATTATTCCAGCAAGTGGTCGTCAGGATTGGTAATGATCGTCCACACTGGTTCGTGGATCGCGTTGTTGTTGATGATAAGAACACACTAGGATTTTGAAATTCTGCCTTGTCAGGTTTGCTTTTCTTATGTTTTTGTATGATGATTGAATTTGTTTGAGATTCAGGGCCTAGCTTTCGATTTCGGGACCATTTAGTAGCAACAATGATTCGTTGTTCCGTGATGACGATCGATGCTGGTAAAGTTCGAGTTCTGTCAGTCAAACACTATTAATTTCATCTAAGCTAATTATCTATGTGGAAGAATCCAGGATTGAGAGTTGTTATTGTTTAGCACTTGCTGATGCGGGATGGCTGTGTTCCACTGCTGAATGCCTGGAATGTGGCTTATTTTTCAACAGCACTCAAACACGATTTGGGGTTGGTGGTATGCGGTTTTAGGAGAGCAAGATACTAAAAAAACAGTGGTGCCAGAAAAATTGAATCGTAATTATAAGTGTCCTGGTCAATTTGCTTTGGTTTCATTTTTTGTCGATAAATTCTTACTAGTAATTAGGATTGACCACTGACTTCAGAGGACTCTGAATATTGTAGGAGTATGTTATTTTAGCTGTTGCCAAAGCATGCACAAAGAGGAATCATGAACAGCACCTGGTGCTGCATGCATGTGGCCCTTTGTTATGCCAATCTGCTCGCAACTTTTGTCCCCTAATTAATAAAGCACTTGGATACAAAACTAAAAAAGATATAAGACGTTAACTTAATCAAATCCAAGTGACACCACAGGGGCAAGAGCAGGTTAGTCATCACCACAAGAACGTGCATGCACACAGGAGATGATCCAGCGCAACGCAACACGGCCGGGCGATTTCTTATTCTGCATGCCTCTGCGGTTAAAATATTCGCAGCGTTGTTGTCTCCTGTTGTTAAGTTCGCCAGCGTCGTTGCAGGTTGGACGTTGCAGACCGAACCCGGCGACCGGCTGGACCTGGACGACGGGTGGGTTGGACGCGCTGTGCCGCGCCTCAGAATAATCTGCCAGTTCGCCAATGGTCGGAAAGGCAAGGATTCGCTCTCGTAGTCTCGTGTCCCGACCACCAACTCGTCGCACTCACTCACTCCCTCCCTCCATAGTCGTCCGTTCTACTCTGCAGCGCTGACTGGTCCCTGAAACCCGTGGCAGCCCGTGCACGGCGGAACAGGGAAACATCGTGTAAGCGTCTATGTACGTGGAGGTCGATCGTACGTGTGAACGAGAACGCCGAGCCCGGTCATCGTCGCTGTAGCACACTACTACCACTCGTCGGCTCCCCAACGAGGCACCGGCGACATTTGACTGATCCATCCATGTCACCTTGACACTAACCGCGCGACGACGACGCCAGGTTGTCCACTCCCCCACGTCTCGGTCAGGAAAAACCGGAAAGGGACCTGGCTCCGTCATCGGCCGTATCCGGACGGGTGGGAATGGGTGCCCCAGCTCCAACAGTGACGAAGCTGTCTCTTGCCCACGTCGTCCCAGGTGTCCTGCGCGCGCGGGGCCGTACGTACCCTGTGGCCTGGTGACTGGTCCGGTCCGTGCCGGGGGGGGGGGGGGGGGGGGCGCCGTCGGCGTGGGTGCGTCGCCGGCCGTTCGCTGTCTGCCGCCGCGATGCTGGTGACAGCCGCCGTTGCGGTGGACCGGAAGCACGTGTTTTTCTGTATCGCACATGCCTGCTGAAAGGTCTTGGCGGATTCGCCTTGGGCGGGCGCCTGCTGCTGCGCGTCACAGCGCGCGAACGTAGCCTGCCTTGTCCGTCCTCACTGGGCACCGCCGGAGGCTCGCCCGCGCGCCACTGAAAGAGGGAAGATTGTGTCCCAGAATCGAACGAAACCCGTGGGCGCCATCGCTAAATCTGACCGCGCCTGACCTGAGCGGTGACGGCGGGCTTTTTTTCTGCCCTCTCCGCGATGGCCGCGGATGCCGTTTGCGTAGCTGGAACGCTTTCGTTCGTGCGTAGACGGGCACCTACTGTAACAAAGATCACCGTGGGAGCACCATGATGCAACGGCCCGCCACGCCAGAGCTGTGGCTTCGTGTTGGAGGTCCAGTTACGAACACAGGAAATCCTGGGTCGCTCAAGCCTTCCGCGAGGAATGCAAGCAAGCCCGTCTCAGTATACAAACAGGCCGAAACTATATTCGGCCTTGAAATCAGCAGTTCAGCTCACGTAGCATGGACTGGATGCATCGGCCCAACCTACAGAACCGGGCTCTACTTTTAGAATGGGCCTCATACCCTAAGCACGGATTACGAGCTCTCCAGGAGCCCAGTCGCGGCCACGCGTCGCCAAACTCGCCGTTCCGCGCAAGAAAAAAAACCCAGGCCACAAGCGGCGGAGCGGCCGGTGGCCGCTAATTCCCGCAGCCGCAGGTGGAGGTGGGCCCCGCTGCCGGAAGAAGTCTACAATAATTTCACAAAATTATATGTATTTTATGAATATTATTATAAAATTATATATTTAAATTATAGTTTCAAAAAATTATAAATTTACTATAATAAATTTCAAACACATTACATAAAATATATAATTTTATAATAATTTAAATATAAAATCTGTAATTTTATAAAAAATTAGATATGAAATCTTTATTTTTTAATAAATTTGATTCAAAATTTATAATTTTTTAAAATTATAGTTTAAATTTATAGATTTGTGATAATTAGTTACCCAAACACCATAAAAAAAAAGAAAAAGAAAGGGAGCCTTCCCCTCCCGGCATTCTCGACCCAACGGCTCGCGTACGACGTCGCGACCGAGAATCTATCCGCCATTTTCTTTTCCGCACGCGCTTCCAGGATTCGAGCCGCGGCAGCACCACACCACCATCGAGAGGAAGTGAGCGGGAGGAAGACGAGGAAGAAGCACGCTGTGCAAGATGGGGTCCGGATCTTTCCTCAAGGTGCTGGTCAGCAACATCGACGTGCTCGCCGGGTACGTACGGTGTCCTCGTCCCCCCTCCCTCTTCTCGCCCTGTGGCGTCCGCTCCCGGCGATTCGCCGTTTCTCGGGAGATGCGATGTGGCGTGGTTTCTCGGCGATTCGCGGTAGGTTTGGTCGTCTGTTTTCATTGCGAGCCTATCTCAGCGATGTGGGGAAAGTGTCCCGGAATCTCGGGATGGTCGCTTTGCTGCCAGTGTTAGGTTGAAGGTTGGTGAACGCGTTGAGGGCACCCTGCTCGACTGCTGGGATAGAGCTGTGAACTCGGTACCTCTAGCTCGAGATCTTGCTTTGTATGATGGGATTCGGATTTCAAAACCTCGGTCGATTGATTGGTGGAGCTTAGCGTCGTGGTTTGCTTCGAATCTCTGAGCGGTGAGAGTGGTGAAACGAAAGGGTCCCTTTCTCTGTGGTAGCTAGAGGATGCAGCAACTAATTTGGAGACGACGGGAAGCAGGATTGGGATCCTTCGAATTTATTGAAAACTTCTAATAGCATCTGTACATATTATTCCTAAACCATTTCCCTCTCATTTGAGCGTGCTCTTGGCTCTTGTGCCACTGAGGTTTATATACTGGGCAGTTTAGCTTCTGTATACTGTGTACGTTAGTGCTGATCAATATCCTGCTCTGTATTTTTTTTCTTATGTTTTGTTTGTGATGTACTGTTTTCTATGCTTTTGTCATTTAAAGGCATTAGGCCTATGTTTTCCTTCTGTGATTGACTTGTTTTTTTACTGCTATATTGTTGCTACTCTGCGTGCCATGGTACTATTGTTTTTGAGGCACATCTGTACACTCCATGTGTAAGTTGGCGTGCCTGCAGATAGAATGCTCCAAAGTAATTGACTTTGTAGTGTTTGAGACCGAATTTGAGTTCTCATTATTCTGCGCAGTGTAATGCATTGAATTATTATTTGGCCTGCTGTCATACTAACTATTTCAATCTAATCCAATTGTTATTCCACCGTTCCCATATGCATGTCTTTATTGTAGGGTTGTAGCTGTCTTTTATAGAATAAAGGCTATTATTTTAGTAAGTAGTAAACAACATTGTTACATACTATCTGGAAAAATCCAGAGCTTACTCTCGGGTGTAAATCTGGCAATTGTTAGCTATATGATGGTTAGATCTTATAAATGTGTTCTTTGTAAATCCTTTCAGTTGTTACTGAATTGCTGTTTTTTTTCCTTGTCTGCAGGCCACTGATTTCACTTGCTTATCCATTGTAAGTATGCTTGTCGTTAATTGGATGCTTGCTCTCTTGTTTTTGTCCTGATATGATGTGAATACTCATGTTGTATTTATTATCATTTTGACACCTTTGCAGGTATGCTTCAGTTAGAGCAATCGAGACGAAAAATCCTATAGATGATCAGCAATGGCTCACTTACTGGGTGTTGTACTCGTTTATCACATTGTTTGAGCTAACCTTTGCTCCAATCATTGAGTGGTGAGTGGCAGCTCCCCTAGGTCCAATATGTTCATGTTTATGTGTTCTGTGGATTTCTTGTGATCAATATGACTTATTTGCAAATGTTGTTGGTGATACCTTTGGAGCTGTGTCTAATGCTTCAAGTGGTGAATAGAGGAATAGAGATGCTTACAATTGTTTTTTTTTTTGCAGGCTTCCTTTTTGGTCATATGCTAAGCTGTTCTTCAACTGTTGGCTGGTCTTACCTTGGTTTCATGGTGCTGCTTATGTTTATGACCATTTTGTGCGGCCAATGTTTGTGAATCGTCAAATTGTAAACATATGGTATGTGCCAAGGACAGAGAAGCTAAGTAGTAAACCTGATGATGTACTCTCAGCTGCAGAGAGATATATTCAGCAAAATGGGCCAGAGGCATTTGAGAAGCTCATCAGCAAGGTACCCATGTGTTGAATTTATATCATTCCTCTTGTCTAATGCAATGTCCTTTTCTGCATATGGAGCACATTTTAGCTGAGTTGTGATGTAACATTGTTAGTCAAATTGATCCGTTATTCCACTAATGCCACTGCTATCAGTGTGTGAATGGTATATGTCCACATGCATTGGATAAGCTTCAAGTACTGTTTTACCCGTCTTGATCACCACCATTTGATCACTCGTGCAGTCTACAAAAGCTTCAAAATCAAAGGGCACAAGACGATCAATCTTGGAGGAGGCAGAGGCTGAAAATGTAGCCAAGGCTGAGCGAGAATCATGGGGTGAAAATCCATTCTATGACAAAAATTATCGCTATTGAATAACTCGGTGTCTACCCAGCAGGATTCTCAGCAGTATGTGTGGACTCAATTTTCTTGTGTTTGGGTTTGTGTTTTGGATTTTGCTTACTAAGCTGATGTCATTTGCTTAATGCAGCCTTATTGGATCAGCCTGAAGACGACCTTTCCACATATCTGACTTGAACATTGTACCTTGTTGCATTTCCCACTATTAAGCTGCTGAGTTATGGACTGCTGTAAATAGCTGCTACTGTTGTTGATGATTCATGCGAGCTGTCGGGTGGTGCAATATCGTTGCTACTCGGGTTAGTTACTCCTTTATTGGACTAAAGTTAGATACCAGAATCAGTATGCTGTGGTACTACCAGCCCTGTTCTGTTCTACATGAATCAGTAGCAATTCGTAAGAACAGGGCAACTTTGTTTTTGGGTTCTGTTCGCACGCTTTCAGCATTTTATGCGGATCCAAACTGGGTTTTGGTAGCCTAGGCTTTTCCAAAATTCTGGGTGGACCTCTATTCTTAAAACAGGCCTCATCCGCAAGCTCAGGTGTGCCTAGCCCTGCCTTTAATCGCAATTTTGGCGTCTCATCAAGCAGGGTTTTGAAAATCGATTAAATCAGTCGGTTTTTGCTCAAATCGGTCCAGTTTGGTATACGGTTAGGTTCGATTTTCGGTTGAAAATCAGACCTAGTAATGTATTAGTCGGTTGATTTTTGGCCAAAGCGAAAACCTGAGCAGGACCCATTTTCAAAACGTTGCTCATCATCAGACGCTACGGTTCGTTCCATTGATGCGCGGGCTGAACCTCCTCGAAACGGCGTACACCTGTTCCACGAGGACCGAGGACCCTAGTTTTAGACCGCAATGGTTTTGTTTTGAACTGTCTTAGGTTTTGAACTGTCTTAGATTGGTGGATGCCAATTGGACGAAACGTCAATGTGCGTATTGTTCGGCGAATCTGCAATTTTCTGTTAGTGATCCATCGATCTAGATGCTCTGCAACTCGGCAGTGAATTATCAACCTAGTACAATGCCGTCGTACTCCAGAAGATTTTCTGAAGCAGCTCACAGAATGCGCTCCCGATCCTCCTACATGTTACCTGACCGTAGGAGACAAGTCGACGCCAGATCGAATCTTTGGCTGAAGCATCCAGCTACAGGAAAAGTTTCCGTTTAGATCGCAAGAGCGACGGGAGAAGATTACGTGCCATTGTGATCGCTGATTCCTTTGTTGTCTATTCCGATTTGCTCATTCCAATTCCAACGACTGTGATTCGTGAGATCTGATCGGTGGTTCACTGGCGTCAGTGGCGCTCCACATGGCCTCTCGGAAGTTTAGTCCCGGCTCCCACGCTGTCTTTTTGGGCGCATTCACCTGACGTCTACCGCGTTCCGGCGGTGATCTGGAGCCTAGAGATACCGCGTGCCCTGCGACCAGAGGGACTGATGAGGGAAGCAGACATTGCCTTTGTTACTCCGGCGCAAAAGACAAGCAAAGCTTTGTCGACACAACGGTTCACCGCAGCAATGAGTGAGGGACAACGCGCCGCTGCTGTACCCTCGAAATCACCGCAGCAACAACAATACTCCTCCGACACACGACACGAGACGTCCCATCGCGGCATGGCGGTCGTCGGAGCTTTCCCTCGCGCGGACTGCTGCGAACTTTGTGTTCTGCGATCGACCGCGGACCCAGCAACGAAGGCAAGCTGACAGATAGAAGTAGTCCACGCCGAAGCCATGGCGACAAATGAGACGGCACGGACGAAACTAATCGGTCGTCGTGAGTGAGCCTTTACCGCGCCGCGCTCCTCCGGTTCACCGGGACAGACGCCAGACGGCCGGAACTTGCGACTCTCCGAGTGCATGCTGCAAGGAAACCCTGTCGTTTCGGTGCAGCACGAACGGGGCTGCGGCCGTGGCGCGCAACCTATGCAATGCACGCCGAAGCAGGCGGCGACTCGTGACGCGGGGTCTCATTTCGTGCGGCAAGCTGAAGCAAACCAGCTACTAGTAGCTCGTAGTAATAGTAGTAGTAGTAGTAGTACTGAACTGACTGATCGTCGGAAACCGAAGCTCTGCGGCGGCGGCGGCGGCCGGGAAAGGGACGCTCCCGCCGTTGATCTGGCTGTGACTGTGTTCTTAGTTAATCAAGTGATTCCCGAAGCAGTATTATACAGCACGCTTATAATAATCAGGTATCGCTGTACGTATATAATTAAGGACCGATCTAGATCGGAGTAGTCGAAGCTGCTGGTAGCTAGCTTCAGCCTTCAGTATACAATTGCGACGGCGACGACGACCATATAATTTACCGGTACATTTTGCTCGGTCGGTAGCTCGCGGTCGGTCGGTTGTCTGTGCAGGGAAACAACTCCCCCCGGACCACACAGATCGATGCTTGAACGAAAAGCTAGTTGCAGGAACCGGGAGGGACACAGCTTGGAGAGTAGGAAGAAGGAAATTAACGATCGAACCATATACAGAATACTGATCGATCGAGGAGACGATATGGAACGGGTTCGATCGATGGAGCTACATATAGGTGATTAATTAAGATTTAAGCAGCTATATAACTTAGGAGGACCTAGCTAATGCATGCCCTAATAACAAAGTAGGAGTACTCAGTACTCACTCTCTCTACTCTTAATTACAACCGTCCTTAGTCGTCTTCCTCCTCCGTAGCTCGTGCTAAATGGTAGTACACCACCCAGCAGTGCTGGGAGATCTTCCTGATGATGGATCATCAGAGCTATACCTAGGTACATCAGACACGTAAACTAGAGCAGAGAGAGAATGGATAATCGTGGGGTGGAGAGGCCTTCGTGGGCACCAACGATCCACGGTTGGACTCCAGCTAGACGTGCCCGGCCATCATCTAGCTAGCTAACTAGCGGAGGAGGCTGCGGATGATCTCGGCGCCGGGGCTGTTGTGGTCCATGGTGGCCATGAGGTCGGACAGGCGGTCGCTGAGGTCGTCCACCTCCCGGTGCAGGCTCTTGATGTAGCTGCACGTCTCCTTGAGCAGCTTCGTCGTCGAGGCCTGCAGCACGCGCATGCAATTCACATCACAATTAGTTTCGGCGCTTCGATGCCATAAATAGCTACGCAAATGTAGCTTCATTTGTGCGTTTGATCATACTCGGAACGCAATGCAGTTACGTACCTGGCTGCCACCGCGGCGGCCGCGCTCGCTGGGGAGCAGGGTCTGCAGCCTGGAGATGAGCTCGTTGATCTCCTCCTCCGACACTCCGCCACGCGACCTCCGGCTCGACATCGTCCTTGTCGGCGAAGAGAATGCCAAAATCGATCTTCGCGAGAGGCGGCTAGCTAGCTAGCTGATCGCCGAACACCGACAGAGCTCAGAGATGAGCGAGAGGTGGCCGCTAGCTGTGTCCACACGATCGTTCCACCCCAAGCTCGCTCGCTTGCTAGCTAGCTGAAGGCAGAAGGTTGGTGGCGCTTCAGACCGGCGATGGGAAGCGGAAAGGCAGACGGGGTCTTAATTTATAGGGAGAGGTCGACGGGGGAGAGTTGTTGGTTAGCCAGCCGAGAGCGCGAGCAAGAGACACGACACGACACGACGGTGCGGAATGGTGTGGTAAAGAAACCGGCCATGGAGCTGCCGGGGCTTGCGCGCAGGCGCAACTACAGGGGAAGTTGGAGGGGGGGGGGGGGGGGGTGTCCATGTGTCCCTCTCCTACTCCCAGCTGTGGATGTCGTCGGCCCCGACGCCGGGGCCGACTTTATGAGCTCCGGCCTCATACCAACCTCGCCCTCCACTTGCCGCGTGACGATCAGGATGACAATGCATTACCCGCTTAGTTACACAACGAAGTGATGACTGCAGTAAAATGCACACAAAATTTTACTAGAACGAACTTTGTTAGCTCGAATTTACAAAACCATGACTGACTTCGTCTGATCCATAAGACAACCCATCGCTCATCGTGATCTGCATTCGGGTCGTTTAGCATGCAGGCGACTCTTCTACCTAGCTAATCGACCAGTGAAACTTAAACAAGTCCTCCCCTTACAATTAACAGCCACCATGCACGTCGCCATCGCGAGGCAACCAGTGTACCAAACCCCCATAAGATGCTCTGTCCCCCTTGTCCGGCGCCGGGACATCAACACACGCGCCGATCATGGACGGAGCCCCCGTGTCTTATCCGCCATCTCGTAGTCGTAATCACGCCCAACCCCGCACAGTACAGAGCACCTGCCTAACAGTGGATGCCGCTCGCGTTACGCGCCTTTAATAGTAACATAGTCGTCGTCGTCGTTGCCGTTTAGTTGAGGAGCATCGTGCCCGGCCGGAAACGACGCCGCCGAGGGGAGACGGCGGCGCTTCCACTGTCTCGACGTCCGGCGCCGATCCCGAAGGGAATTTTACAGTTTTGGACGGGACCGTTCGATGGAGCACGCGAATCTCGCGCGTCCGAGACGTGGATCCCCACCGGCGGCCAGGTGTCGTGGCCGACGGCCCCGGACGGGCGCAATGATGTCCGCGACGGGCTGGACATAGCGGCACGTGACCACTCGTGGGCAGGGCGCGCTCCTGCCGCGCGCACAGCGCGTGGATTGGCTGCCTCTCCCGGCCACCACGCGTGATCCAGACGCACGTACATACTCCCGTCTCCCGGCCGCCGTCGACCGGTCTTGTAGCATGCAGTGTGTACGAGCGCGCATGTGCGCCTCCGTTCCGCGGCGCGCGGAACGCCACGGACAGAGCCCGCGCGCGAACGTGCAGGTGGGAAAGATCCGCGCGCGCAAGCGGGCGAGAGCTAGCGCCAGCGCTGGATAGCGGAGCGTCTCTTGTTTGTGTGGCCGGGCGCCCGCGGGGCGAGGGGGGGGGGGGGGGGGGG
>BCLG01000484.1:153709-192246 GCA_001602295.1 Zoysia matrella
GTGAGGGGGCAAGGCATACGGCGAAGGAGGTTGAAGTCCGGGCGGCGTGGACTCTGCGCGCTGCGGCGGTGGTTATCCATATTATGTAAGCGCTCGCGTAACGCGCCGCGGTCGGGGTCACATGACGCCGGGCTGCTGTGCGCCCGTCGGGGGGTGGAGGTCAACGGGATCAAAAGAAGACCATGTGAGGGGACAAGGCGTACGACGAAGGAGGTTGAAGTTCGGGCAGCGTGGGCTCTGCGCGCTGCGGCGGCGGCTATCCATATTATGTAAGCTTTCGCGTAACGCACCGCGGTCGGGGTCAAACGACGCCGGGCTGCTGTGCGCCCGCCGCGGGAGGGGGGGGGGGGGGGGGCAACGGGCTCAAAAGAGAGCCATGTGAGGGGGCAAAGCGTACGGCGAAGGAGGTTGAAGTCCGGGCGGCGTGAGCTCCGCGCGCTGCAACGGCGACTATCCATATTATGTAAGCTTTCGCGTAACGCACCGCGGTCGGGGTCACGCGACGCCGGCTGCTGTGCGCCCGCCGCCGGGTCGACACCATGCGCGCGCATAGCTAGCGCCGCACTCGTACGTTCGACACCGCTGGCTGGCTGACATGCAGGGGAAGGGGAGGGTCACGTGGCCGCGCCGCTGATGTCTCGGACGACACGCGCATATGCGCCATTACTCCCTCACGTTTCGGCCCGACGCGTCCCTGTCGCGACCGGGGGGCTCTCCCGATCGATCTACTATTGTCGTCGAGAGCCCTTCCATCTTGCCACCGGCCGGGCGGCGGACGGCCTAACGTACGTGCCTCGATCGGTTGGGCGCGTAACTGTGCCGGATAAATGCGCCGGACATGTGTCGACCGGAGAGACCGCCGGTCGATCGCGCGATGATACCGGACAGGACGACGCCTCCGTCACGTAACGTGAAGATACGTATGTGTCCTCAAGGATGGATACGGGCCTATCGGTGCGTTTGTCACCCTGGTTAGGGTTATCACGGTGTCGAAACCTAACTTCTAAAACTGACACGAACGTGTCGAGAGAAGGTCGCGTCTTCACGTGCGCCATCCTACGTTCCTACTCCGAGCGAGGCACTAGGTAGCTTGCCAGTTTTGCGCATGTACCGGCAGCACGATACGTACTCCAACTCCATTCATAGCCCGTCGACGTCCGGCCAGTCGGCCGACGGAGGCCCCGGCGTCCGACGTCCGTTGATCGAGCGACGGAGCGAGGACCCGGTCAGCGGGGGGGGAGGGCGAAGCGAGATGCCGGCAAGCGGAAGGCAAGTTGGCTTTGCGCGCCTGCCTTGCCCGCGGCAGGGGTTCGTGCGTGCTCTCCTCGTGAGGTCGCCGTCGCGGCGTTTATGGCGCTGCCCGGCGGGGTGGGCTCCCACACGTGCCGGTGTCATCGATCGCGAGAAGCGGGAGCCGGCCGCCTGGAGGAGGTAAGGGGCGCACTCCCCCGCGCGCGCCCGCGTCGCCCGCACCGGGAGCAGCTCCATGTGGGTGCCATGCGCCGCGAGATCCTCCTGCTCGCGGAGCGACCTCGGTCCGTCGCACCGGCGGTTAGTTCGTTGGACCGGTGCGGGGTGCTTGAATTGCAGGGTCAGACGCGACCCCTTTTAGGTTGAGACTATACGTCAGCTATGTCATCGGATCCGTTTCCGTCGTGTGCTGCATGTAGGCTTGCGTCGACGCAAGGGCATCGGTGACCGCTGCGGCCTGTACGTAGGCCAGATCCCGGGTCGTCCCCATCTCACAGCTCCGACTGATCCCACACCTGCGCGCCATGGCCAACCGGGAGCGTGCACTTGTCCGCCTGCCTCCCCGTACCCCCAGTATCATCATGCTGGATGCAGTGTGGGTGCGCGACTCCTCCGACCAGATCAACGCGACGCGACCGCACCCCGTCGTCTGCGGCAAGCTCACCTGATCTTTGTTCGCTTCCAGTGCGTGCTTCTGGTGGATTCTCTGTGATCTTGCTGCTAAATCAGCCGACCAGACAGCAGGAGGCGCTTCTGAGACCTACTGCATGCATGCAGTCTTCAATCATTATCCTGTTAATTTTCCTGTGGTCTGTGAGTGGCCTGTAGGTTTGACTGTTTGGGAAGATGTCGAGGTGATCGGTGACCAGGATTCAGGTGTACCGCGCGGGACCAGACGGCCGGCCGACACTGCCACATGATTGGAACAGATTGGACCAGGATTCAGGAGTAAGAATTTTTTCATAGGAAGGTGCTACGTACCTATGATTGCCGACGACGTAAAATTTGTTTGGGATTTCGTTGTATAGAACGAGGTCACTGAACCTGGGAGTATGCTGCTTCATCTAGCTAGTACGAACTAGAGTACTAAAGTACATCAGCTAGAACTGCTGAGGTTTGGCTGGACTTATTGAAATTTACCTATAAAGTCGTTATCCATATTAATTCGCCTCCAGCACTTTAGGTGCCAGTTGCCACCTATGCCAGCACGCCCAAAGTGATTTTTGACACTCAAAATTTGCAATCCATCGAAGTATCTGACACAATATTGAAGAGTCTGACAGGCCTTTTCAGGTTCTGAGGATTTACACACCGGATTATCCAGTGATATAACGGAATGTCTGGTGACCGCTCCGATAGAGTCGGTTCAGTTAGTTTTGGTAACAAATCGAATTGAGTATTTTTCTAATTAATAGGATTTGGATGCTTCGGTTCGAAAGATCGGATATGATAGAAAATATCTAGCTCCCATCCGATAATAAATATTTTGCAAGAATTGTTTGCCAATATATTTTTCAGAACGTAAAAAATATTTTGAAAGAATATGGCTAAAACCTACTAAAGAAGGAAAGAAGTGCTTAAAAAGACATGAAGATTAAACCAAATCTCTGATTTGAAGGTTACACGACGTAAGCCCTCGTCGAGACGATCGAAACGGATATATGGATCGGCTAAATCGGAAATCGAATGAGAAAATTACGGACTTTACAAAAACTATCCGAGCCGCCACCGGACACTCGGTAAAGTGCCGACGTATCTACTGACCAGAGTATCCGGTACATTACCGAAGTGTCCGGTAAGCCTTATCTAGAATCGGGATTTTGTCCACCGAAGTATCCGACAATGTGCCGGAGTCTATGGTACCTGAGGTCTGTTTTTTGACAGTTTTAGTAGCAGATTAGATCTAATTTATTTTCTAATTAATAGGATCCGTAGTTGCACAGAATAAAACTATTCCACCTCTATATAAAGAGGCCCAATGCCAATTGAGAGATCAACCCCCAATCGTCAAAAACTGTTTTACCTTTACATGTGTCTGTCTAAACTTTAATCCTCTTACTCAACCCCTCATGCTGTTCTTCTCCCGTCTCAACGGCGTGTGAAGGCGATCCAGCTAGCCTGCCGAGCTCGGATCAATCTTAGAAAAGTCTTGCTTCGACAAGGTCCCTCCCGAGCTTGATTTTTCAGGTGCCGTTGAGATCGTACCTAGACGATCCCGTCGCTGCACACGAGGACGTGTGCGCTCTGTGTTGACCTAGATCTTTTCGGTGTCAATACATTTTTTGGCGACTCCGCTGGAAAAGAAGGATTTCGGTTGTCCAACCGAACCATTTTTTTCACGTCATGACTTCCGAGATTTCACCGAACAACATCGTCATGCCGACATTAGAAGAGTTGTCAGAGAAAGATCGCAAGAGGTTACTCGATCATCGGAAAACCGCCATGGAGGCACGCAAAGCACAAGAAGACCGAGAACTCTGAGATTACTTGGCGTGCTTCACGAAAGATCAGCAAGGCAATGCCAAGCAAGTCACGAATCCTACCTTGCCGTCTATCAAATCGGAGGTAACCAATATCGTGCCCACATCTGCATTTGATTTCGATGTTACCAATATGGTTGATGCCGCTGTCTGTGCGAATCTTAACAATAAGCTAGACACTATAACAAAAAAATTTGATGATACAATATGCACGATGGAGGACCGACTTGATAGGAAATATTTCGGCAATACCCTTGATATTCATACCACTAATGCTAAAAAATCTATGAAACCATTAAATTAGCAAAACCTTAGAACTTCTGATGGGCAAGCCCCTAACTACACATCAAGCCGAACCGTTGTTGGTACTCTGGCTAATATTGAGGTGCAGTTCACTGATGCTACAATCACTAATTCGGCTAGCCAATACCCGTATAGCTGATGTAGTGATCTAATTCCGCCACATCATAAAACTACTTATAATAAAAAAAAATTTGGTGGGTTTACTAATGGTTCATTGCATCATACTTCGTATCCGCTACCGAATTATTCACCGCCAAATGCATATAGTACACCACCTCTTAATTTAGATCCAAATCGGTTCAAAACCGATCTGAAAATTATGGATGAATTTTGAGTGGAGTTGGTAGATATGTTCAAGACAATATTCAACTTAGATCCTAAAAGCAAAAGCCGATTTTATTAGAAACCTTACCTAAGAATTATGAGCATATTCCGTTTTTGAATGGTTTTAAGGTTTCCGATTTTGCTAAGTTCATCGGTGACGATAGTAGATCTACTATAAAACATATAGGCCAATTTACTATACAATGTGGGGAGACAAATTCTAATGATATTCTTAAGATGAGGTTGTTTTTTTTGTCTCTCTCGGGTGCGGCATTCACTTGGTTCACTTCTTTGCTACCTAATTCTATTTACAGTTGGTCCCAGTTAGAAAAAAGATTTTATGAGTATTTATTGAAATTGTCACATCTCACATCAGTTAAACAAAAAATCAATGAATCGGTTGCCGATTATATTAGAAGATTTAGAGATACTAGAAACCGATGCTATAATTTGACAACTTCCGATAGGAACTTAGCTGATCTAGCTTTTTCTGTTTTGCTTGATTGTCATAAAGAAAAGCTAGAAAATCAATATTTTTGCGATGTTAGTCAAGTATTGCAGAAAGCTTTGGCTAACGAAAATAGAGTTAAAGAATTTAAACAAGTGCAAAAATTGAATGAAAAGATCAATCGTCCTATTTATATAGTTGGTTGCAAATCTAACAAGATGGACGATGATGATCATGATGTTTATGTACTAAATTCTCATGGGCTTTCAAGGCTAGCTCTCATCTTTGTGATTCTCTCAAGCCGATTCATAAAAATCGACAAGAAAAGATGAAGTTTACTTTTGATGTAGCCAAATATGATAGAATATTTGATGAATTGCATAAAATAGGCTACATCAAGATGTCACATGTTATTTCTCCGCTTGATGAGTTAAAGAGGCGTGCTTATTGTAAGTGGCACCATTTTTTTCCACGCTACTAATGATTCTAATGTGTTCTGAAGGTAAATTACCTTCAAAGAAATGCAAATAGATTGGAATCCATTTCCTATTAATACCGTTGATTTTCAAAATGTAAAAGTGTTGATTCGACCCAAGCAAACTGGTACAACCAAAGGTAAGAATGTGATCATCAGTGAAGAGAGGCGAGAGAACACAAATCCTTCAAGGGAAGTAATATTGAAAAAATCTTCGTATGGTAAAGAGTCTTTTAAGATCACTGTCAACGCCTCTTGACTCGGGGGGCAAGCAAAGAAAGCTCAAGGTTCAATTGATGCTATTACCCAACCGAAGATGCTTAAGCCGAAAAACCCTGAAATAGGGAGGTGGAAGGTAAACAAACCAAGAAAGAAGAACTAGAAGGTAAATTTCAAACCTACCTTTGGTTATCTTTTATCAAAATATACAAATAAAAAGACCGTTTCGAAGGATCGGTCAACAAAATGCGTTGCAAATCTAATTAAAAACCGATCAAGTCCCCATCGTTCGGATCCGATCAACAATGTAGTTAGAATTGGAAGTATAGATGTAGTTATTAAGGAACCACCAAAAAGACCGATTATTAAAAATGATTGGGTTAATCCGAAAAATGCTTTGGCTCCTAAGAACTCTAAAAGCAATAGTTGCTCTCTTCGAAAATGCTTTTAGCCGAGGTGGTGTCTCTCTGACTTAACTAGAACTCAAAAGAGAAGATTGCAAAGATTGCGCAATCAAAAGAGCAAAAATTAAAGATATAGCCAAATAAGTGATCCACCTCACAAAATAGTGTCTCCACGACTTCCTTCATACATCAAAAAGGAATGGAGACCTAAATAAGTGAGTGTAACTCTTAGTTGAGCAATACTAGGAGTTTATGACCGATAAAATAGTAATTATCGTCCTTAGAACAATACGTGACCGATATAATAGTATAGTCCTTAGAGTAAAGATGCTGATGAGTTTTTCCACCGTCAGGCAAATTTTGTCATTAGAGTATTTTTTGACACGTTAGTTTTACCAAAAAAACAGAGAGACATGTGTTGATACTCAAAATTTGCAATCCACCAGAGTATCCGGCACAATGCCGAAGGGTCCGGTAGGCTCTCTCGAGTCCTGAGGATTTACACACCGGACTATCCGGTAATATATTGGAATGTTCGATGACCAAAGTTTTTGACACAGTGCCAGACACTACGGTAGAGTCAGGTTCAGTTAGTTTTGATAACAAATCGGATTGAGTACTTTTCTAATTAATAGGATTCGGATGCTTGGGTTCGAAAGACCGGATATGATAGAAAATATCTAGATTCCATTCGATAATAATTTTTTTCGCAAGAGTTGTTTGTCAATATGTTTTTCAAGACGTGGAAGATATTTTGAAAGAATTTGGCTAAAATCTACTAAGAAAGGAAAGAAGTGGTTAAATAAAATAAAGATGAAGTCAAATCACTGATTTGAAGGTTCCACGACGTAGCCATCGCCGAGATGATTCGGCAATGTGCCGGAGTCTTCGGTACCCGAAGTCGATTTTTTTGACAATTTTAGTAGCAGATCGGATATAATTTGTTTCCTAATTAATAAGATACGTGGTTGCACGAGATAAGACCATCTCACCTCTATATAAAGAGACCCAAGGCCGATTGAGAGACCAACCTCCGACCGTCAAAAACCTTTTTACCTTTATATGTATCTCTCTAAACCTTAATCCTCTTAATGGACCCTTTATGCTGTTCTTCTCCTGTTCCGACGACATGTGAAGGCGATCCAGCTGACCTGCCGAGCCCGGATCAACCCTAGAAAAAGTCTTGCTCCGATAGGGTACTTTTCGAGCTTGATTTTTTAGGTGCCGTTAGAATCGTATCTAGATGATCATGTTGCTACGCACGAGGACGTACGCGCGGTGTGTTAAACTGAATCTTTTCGGCGTCAACAGTCATATTTTTGCCCTTTTTGGCATGCATGCCCTAAAAATAAACAAAAACTATAATGATAATATGCAATGTTTTTTCATATGATGGATCTATCGATAACAATTTAAATGATTTAGATAATTTGATGGATACATGTATCGCACCAAGATTGCGAGATTTCTTGACATACCCGCCGAAATGGTCGCCGAAGATTCAGAAATTATAGAAGGAGCCAAAGTGATGGAGTCCTATCACCCTAATAATAGAAAAGTGGGAGTGTCTATATATTATATCAAATTAGAAGCATGATTTACCCCATGGATTTGGTCCCTCGCCTATAGGAGTACTATTATGCACCCTGATACACCTGCTGGTCCCAAGATGCCGAAACCACATCATCCCCATCATCATGTTTTTTCTCATCACAAAACAACGACCTCTCGGTGTACATAGGGACCATATGTATACCATATCCAACAGGATCCCTGCTATTTTGCACACATCTACATCACCCAACCACGGGATTAATTGCAATTATCTGTTGTCCCGGTAGTTAGGCACGTCCTGCTTATGGCTAGAGGGAGAGAGACGAAGCCGCCGTGATAACACTTTGCCATTCGATCAAGATATGGGACTGGACCATACAGTTATCTGATGACGAATCATATCGATCGTATCCAAGCAATGAGGTTGTTCTTCTTCCACACCCGAGCCTCCGTTTCTAGCTTACTGGAGAGATCTCAAGAGATGCATCGCAGGATGGAAGATCCACACTTGGCAGTAGTCGTTAGTGGTTATTCGCCGCCTCGATCGGTCTGGCCTGGCCCGCGCGCGCGGCGGTTGCATGCCGGCCGGTTAGTTACGCACGACATGCCCAGAGTCCATTGATGCCGGTGGCCCGGTGAGCGGTGTGGGACGAGCTGGACGTGCAGGGACCGAGCGCCCGCGAGCACGGTCGTGTCCGCCTGCCTCCGGGCAGGCACCTAACGCTGGCGACAGCCCCATGTGTGTGGGGCGCCTCCTGCGTGGTAACGTTTCATGCATGGATTCGTCCGCCGCTCTGATCCGAGTGAGGATCAGGGGCGCGTGGAACCACTGGGTAACGGTTTGGCGGGTGGGTGGCCGGGTAGGCCGCTGCTGGGAGAGTGGCAAGTGGTCACTGGTTCTGGCTGCTACTGGAAAGGAGCGCGCTCGCTTTGGGGACGCCGGCCAGGTCGGGAACAAGTGGTTTGTGGATGACGATGGACCAGATGATGGAAAGGTGTGGGGCGCCGCGGCTGCAACGAAAAGCTGGTGGTTTCATTATTGCTTTGGTTTGGCAAATGGTGCCTGCAGGCTAAGGTTTGGGATGCACCACCAGCTGCAGGGTGTACTAGCAGAGCAACTACGTAGAAAAACTAACGCGGCAATGTACGTAGGTGTTGGCATGGCATGCTACCCTCTGTTGTCGCTGCTGCAGCATGCCAGCAGCCAAATAGGTGTTCTTAGATGGAACGGGTCCGGTGAATTGAAGGTCAAAATTCCGTGGATGAACAGTGCTGTGAATTAGGGTACGCTCTTAAGCGTTGATCCGAAATAAAAGTCTCAGATTATTTGCCACAGTACCTATGAACAGTATTTCAGCTGCAGTGCTCTTTCTACAATACCAATTTTAAAATATTTCCGCTACGGTGTTAATGACAGTTACTGTAGCACCTATCACATGTGATGTAGCAGATGCTACACTACTCATCATTTTGAACTTCAATTCACCGGATCCGGACCCTTCTTAGATGTGGCCTCGTTGATACTACATCATCCCGGCTGGAGGAGGAATCCACTTGGGGGTGGCCTGCTTGCTAGTCCGTCTCCTTTGGTGGTATTGCCGCCATCCCAAGTTCCGCTAAGTACCTCTAAGCATAACAGTTGGTAGTGATAGCGGGCCTTGATAAATGTTTTCTGATCCATTCGACTAGTCAGTGGGAAAACGGCTGTGTTTCAGCATTGAGGCCCGTGATCGCTTCTTTGGTCTTAGTTTGCACCCTTTCCTCGCCTCGGCCCAACACCAGCGTGAGTCCACCGGAGCTCATCACCGACGGACGGACGGACGGACGGACGCACGGACGCAAGAAGTGGACCATGAAAACGTTTCGACGACGTTTCCTCTGCCGCTCATGGCCACATGAACAAGTCAGGATACGGAGTGTAGCGTTGCAGCATGTTCCATACTGTACTGTATCTGTATTTAGGAGTACTCTACTTCATAGCCGTCACCGGTCAGGTCAGTACCAACAGTACACGGAGTTGTTGATCGTGGCGTGGCAGAGGCAAAGCCCCATGATGAAACGGATCGTCTGACTATAGTCAGACGAACGCGCTCCCACTCGCGGCCAGCCGGGACCAGGAGACGAAAATCACTGTGCATCTTGGTTGGGACGAAATCAACACCGTGCAACGTGGGATGAACGGGCGCTCGTCAGAGGATCCCTCCGCGTCCATCATACGATCAGAGGGTGAGATCACGATAAAAGATTTCGGCAGTGGCGACCATTGTTCATCGTTGGTTGACCTTACCCGTTACTTTTTCGATCCACGAATATAAACATTTCTGAGTTAGATTAAAGTTAAATCCAATCAAATTTAATTAATAATATTTAAAATTTAAATAATTTTTAATATTAAAATATATATTATAAAATTTTATTTAATGAAGAATTTAATAACATGATATGTATATAATAAAATATTATTATTTTTTATTAATAATCAAAACTAAAATAATTTAATTTTAACTAAATTTAAAAATAAACGGAGGGTGTAGCCACCATCTTTGGGTACTTCACTGTCCCGCACTCCCGCTTCGCCCAAGAGCGCCCCCAATGCCGCCGCCTCTTCCTCGCCCCGCGCGGTTCCCCGCTCTGCCGACGACCGCCTCCTCCTGCCTCCTCCGACCGCGTGCCCGTATCCTCCTTCACGGCTCGCCCAGAGCCGCCGCCGCCGCGGCGCCTGTGGTGGCTGCGGTCGCCATCACGGACCGTCCCTGCTCCCACTACACCTCCGTGGCGGCCTCCCCCTCCCCGCACGCCTCCTCCTCCACGAGCCGCGCGCGCAGCGGCGGTGACCTCGTCGCCCTCGCCGTCACTGCTTCCGCGGTATGGCGCTCCCTATCCTCATCTCACCATCACCTCGCGTTCCGATGAGTAGTGAGTACCCGTGGCTCATCGAATTACCACTTTACTGGCCAGCAGGTTTCTAGTAAAAGTTAGACTTATTAGTTATTATTAATCAATTCACATGAAAAGGTGTGTCGTCGCACAAATTTTTTTTTTTTAAAAATAGTGTTTCTAATTCTAAGAGTAATAGCTCGTGCAAATGAAGCTGCTGAAAA
The DNA here is from genome assembly GCA_001602295.1 of Zoysia matrella. Taxonomy (NCBI): domain Eukaryota; kingdom Viridiplantae; phylum Streptophyta; class Magnoliopsida; order Poales; family Poaceae; genus Zoysia; species Zoysia matrella. The sequence goes on from BCLG01000484.1 coordinate 164,269, forward strand.
TTTAAACATCATTGAGGCACCAATGAAATTGATTTGGTACATGCAGTTATTTGAAGATTACTTAACAGAGTTCACTCTTATGTAGGTCGCCGTTTCAGCATGCTTGATATTCTTTTTGGCAGTTCGCTCCATGCTGGTATGTTTCCTATTTGTGAATCTTAGTTATTACTCCCTCCGATTCACAAAGGAAAGTCGTTTTGGATAACGACACAATCTTCAAAACATAACTTTGACTTTTTTTGATAAAAATATTTATTAAAAAGTAACATATTTATATTTTTATGAAAGTACTTTTGAAGACAAATCTAATCATATGATTTTTGTGTTTTCGAACTTAATAAAACTTATTTGTAATTTATATTCCCAATGTTTGACCAAAACATTGTCTAAACGACCTCCTTTTTGAACCGAAGGTAGTACTTTTTTCATGACTGGCAGGTACCTACTACTGATTTCACATATGTCAATTTATTTTCAGGAATGTAAGAGGGAGGCAGAGTTCATTGAAAAGTACTTTGATTCTGCAAGAGCGAGGCTCCCTCAAACTATGGCTTCAGTGAGACTTGTTGGAAGGGAGGTCGGTGACTTGGCTGCAGATCTTAGTGATCTGAGGTGCGTATGATACTTCCCACATGTTGTTCAGTTATTGATCAAGTATATGTTCTATGCGATTGTTTAACTTGACTCCCTGCAATCCGAATCTTCAGAAAATAAATATGTCATAATATATTTGGTGAGGCAAATGTATCAATATTCCTTGCTATGGTGATTATCTAGAATGGAATAGGTAGGCTGTTCTGTCCACTTTCACTCCAATAGTTGATTGTAGCCATGAATAAACATTTATTGAATTGGATGTGCCAAAAAAAAACTCGACCAATTGGATGCGCAAATATTTACTTCTGTTTGTTCACATATGGAGGACCAAACTGATGTACTTTGAGTCTCAGTAGAGAAAAAGATAGATTATCATTAAAGTAATTATACAACTTTACCACAAATTCTTTATTCTTTGCTTCATTGTCATGAAGCTTGTGAAATGGTTCAGTGGTATGGCATCACATTCCTTCTCTCATTGTGCATTTTTATACAGTAGAGATTTACTAGGCCTTTATCGAAAGCCAGTAACAGCTCTTACATCAGTTCTGCTTGGGACACCAGTTAGTACCGAGGAGTTTACAAAACTATTGGTAGAACTGTTCAGTGTAGATCAAACACATCAGAGATGATAACATCGCTAGGCTCAAAAGCCGTAGCCAGTTAAGCATCTTCATGACAGCCTTGTCAACTGATGCTTTGACTTTCTTCTTGGGCAGCACTCCACTTCTGCAACAATGACATACCAGCAAACAAAAGTCATGCTATGCTGTCCAAGTATACATGCTGTAGACTATCTATGCAACAGTAGTCTCCATTCACTCTGATCTTTTTCTCTGATTCCATCTGAACTGAGTGTTCAGACTCCTGTTCCTTATAACACTTGCAAACCATTGCTTCCATCCAAACATATTCATTGAGAGTTGTATTTTCTTCTGGATTTTAAAAGGCTGTCATATGGCATGTATTTTGCTCTTGCTGCATATATGTGAACAAACTTGCTAATGAGACCATTATTTCTTGATCAGTCAAGAACTGACAAAGGGTATGAAGACTTCCATGAGAACCATTCATACAGTTGAGGCTAAGCTTCACCAGCTGACACCCTCAACCGGTCAAGGTAACCCTCCAGTTTGATAGTATTAATTTATGAGATGATCTAGACGAATGGATCTTGATTTTTTTTCTTCTTGATGCTACTAGGATCCTCACTGAGGAAGTCTGTTCAGGACAACAGGGTGGATGAGCATTTGCTGGCAAGCACTGTGAGAGATCTGCGTGAGTTGATCGCAGGCATCCGCTCAGGATTAGGAGCAGCGTCCGGCATGGCTAGCGCTTTCATGTGGGCGTCAAATTTTGGTTCGAAGCGCCATAGGAATCGTTAGTAGAAAGTATCTTTACAAATATTGTAACTTGTCCTGCATTCTTATCTTGGTCTATGAATTCTTAAATTACACATCTGCAAGGTTCCATGAACGTATCGCGGATTTTTACATAGATCCATGAACCTATAAATGGTTTTACCAACCTTTGTACATATCGTCACAGAATGCACTTTAGGCTGGACATGCCATCATCAGGTTCACAAAACCGCTCAAAAACCGCCGTAAATTGCGGTTTTTGATCAAACCACTGCGGCTCGGTTGCGGCTCGGTTTTAACGGTTGACTGATTTTCGTTTTAAAAATTTTTAAAAAAAATTGAAAATTTGAAAAAATTTGAACCGCAAAACCGAGCAGTTTACCGTAAAAACCGTTGAAAAACCTCTCAAACCGATTTGATTTGAAATTAAAAAACAGTAAATCGTAAAAACAGCTCGATAAATCGTAAAAACCAACCATTTGGTTTTCTTTCAAAAAATTGATTCGATTTTTGTAACAGTTTTTACGGTTTTTATAGTTTTTGTTAAATCGCTCTCGAGTGGTTTTCGCAACTCAAACGGTGGCCATCATGGATCATGGAGATGCATAGCAGAAAAATGGTTGAGAAACAGACAGGTTCCATTTTTAAAATGTGCAATTTATGAGTGTATTATCTGGATGAGAATGCCGGACGAGTCTACCAGTCCAACTCAAAAACCTACTATTTCCCGTCTTAAAAATTTGTCATTTTTAGATATATTTTTAGTCAAACTTTTAAATATTTCGATCAGCAATACCTTATGGATTATCGTATAAAAAAATCTAAGAACTCATATTCATAGTTTTTTTAATAAAAAACTCAAATTGTATTATATATTATTTTTATAATGCTTTAATGAGCCCTGCCCATTCGTCATCACCCTTCCGCTGTGATAACTGTCCGACTGGCTCCCAACCTCGCCGCCGCCGTCGACGGCAACAGTAACCATGCTGCTGGTCCAGAAACAGCAGCCGGCCCTCACCTTCCCTACCCGCGCGACCGTTGCATTCGTCTCCGTGCGCTACCAATGCCGTCTCCCCGCGGCCCAATTCTGCAGCAGCAGCGCCTCCGCCGCCGATTCTGCTAGCCGCGGCCCCTTCTCCGTCGAGGACTACCTCGTCGCCTCCTGCCACCTCACCCCGGCGCAGGCCGTCAAGGCCTCGAAGGTCCTCTCCCACCTCAAGTCCCCAGCAAGGCCCGACGCCGTGGTCGCCTTCCTCTCTGGCCTCGGCCTCTCCGACGCCGACATCGCCGCCACCGTAGCCTACGACCCGAAGCTGCTCTGCTCCGAGGTCGAGCGGACGCTTGCTCCGCGCCTCGCCGAGCTACGGGACCTCGGCCTCACCCCGTCCCAGATTGCCCGCCTCGTCCTGGTCGATCCAGCCCGCTTCCGCCGCCCCACCGTCGTCTCCAAGCTGCGGTTCTACGTCCCCCTCTTCGGCTCCTTTGAGAACATGCTTCAGGCGCTCAAGAGCAACTCATACCTCCTCAGCTCCGACCTCGAGCGGGTGGTCAAGCCCAACGTCGCGTTCCTGATGGAGTGCGGGCTAGATGCTCGTGATATTGCCAAGCTGTCCCTCCCTGTGCCCAGGCTGCTCACCACCAAGCCAGAAAGCGTCCGGGCGATGGTGATGCGTGCGGAGGCGGTCGGTGCTCCCCGTGGCTCGAGGATGTTGAGGCACGCGCTGCTAGCCGTCGCGTTCCTCAGCGAGGAGAAGATCATCGCGAAGGTGGAGTTCTTGAAGAAGACATTCCAATGGTCGGATGCTGAGGCACGCATTGCGGTGTCCAAGCTGCCGTTGGTCCTGAAGCACTCCAAGGACCGGCTACGCCGCATGTCGGAATTCCTGATCATCCAGGTGGGGCTCGAACCAGAGTACATAGCTCACAGGCCTGCACTGCTTACATATAGTTTGGAGCGGCGGCTCATGCCTCGACACTATGTTGTTAAGTTCCTAAAGGAAAATGGATTGTTGGAGCATGACCGAAGCTACTATACTGCCGTCCAAGTAAGTGAGAATGTCTTCATGGAGAAGTTTGTACGTCCTTTCATGGAAGCTGCACCAAGTCTCGATCAAGACTACGCTGCTGCTTGCAGAGGGGAAGTTCCTTCTAGATTCAGATTCAAGAACTGAGTGCTGACTTGGCAAATGCTTAACCGTGCAGTGCACATCAATGTTTTGACACTACCAGTAAGCTGGTGCTTTTATTTTAGCGATCTTGATTCTTGGCTAACTGTAGTATGCTTGCTCCTTGCTGGTTCAGTTGTGGCTAGAACCCAATGGAGCTGCAATTTTGATTCCTGAATTCCAATTGACTTTTACTTCTGGTAAAGAAAGTGTAGCATGATTATGATCATTACTAAATTTATTGACCATAAAAATACTCAAAACTTCATTTTTTTTTCAACACTCATCATTTCATAGAAAATGTATGAGTCATTATTAAGTTTGTGTATGCTTCATATTTTGGACGTCACTATCATAAATTATGCTACTGACTTGTTACTAAATCTGATAAGAGTTCTTCCTTTGCACTTGTCCTGCCATCCTCTGATCCTTTATTGTCTTCCCTAGAAATCTCAGGTAGTGACCACTCCTAGTAGATTACTATAAAGTGGATGCATCTATGAACTATTTAGCAAATGATTGAACCAGAATCCTGAAATTAATTTCTTTTTGTGCTTTTGCTGTTGTGCATATATGCCAATTTCATTCAGAGGGTATGGACCGTTCCCTTTTTTGTTGCAGCCGCAAAATTTCAATTTGAGTGCCCAGTATTCATTTTGTGCTTCAAACATATCTTTATTTTTATGTATTGAAACATGTTACATCCCGATCATCATTGCAGGCTAGCTATCAGATTATTTTCTCTAATCTTCCATGAACTACTTATGCTTAATCTTAATATCATTGCTGATCGTTTCATAGGGAATTGTACTATCTCTTTTCTCTTTGATCTGGGAATTTCCCAAACTTTGGAGAGGTTGCCTAAGTAGAGCTAACTTATCTAGTAAACCAGCAAAAGAAGCTGAAAATTGATGCATAAATTCAAGTGTGTTTTCCTAGGTAAGGGCCTTTTTTTTCAATTTACTCTCTCTTTCTCGAAGACAATGGATTTATTATGAGGTTTATGTTGTCGGGTTTGCTGCCATATATGGATAGAAGTGCAGGTATGAGCCTGTTTCAAAAACAAATTGATTAAGAAACATGTTTAGATTATTTTCCAAGATTGCTCTTGATCGAGACTTTGAAATGACTTGAGCAAAGCGAATTCATTCTCCACATGCCCACATGGTGATGTTGCTCCACCGTATCTCCAGCACCTGATGAACGGACTAGAACCATGGAGGCTTTGCCTGGTGTACGAACTGGGTAGCAGTTGGTCTGCAAGATTCATAAAATCGCTGGGCCCATTCGGCAGAGCTTAATTTTGCTGACTGTGGCTGCAAGCGGTGTAAACGCTTTGCACTTTTTTATAGGGCCTGTTTGACAGCCAGTTTAACTGCTGCTTTGCACAGTTGTTTAATTTTATTTTATTTTAGCACTAAACACTGGATAGCCGCAGCGGCAGCAGGGAAGAAGTGCAGCCGAACGAACCCATAGGCATTTGCAGCGGCAGCGGCTGCCGCTGTGCAGTTCATCTGCAGCGAAACAGTCCGCTAACCAGTCGGTTTTTAATAGTACAGAAAATCAGTTAATTAGCTGTTAAAATTGATTAGTTTATTATTTTCTTGTAGCCACATTTGATTTCAAGTTGAAAACTGCTTGTCCAGGTTTTCATCATGAACCCTGTTCCATGGTTGAGATTGAGAACCGGAGGACGTGGCAAACCCTACCCGAGCCAGCGGCTTTCGAATTTCCTCATCTCCGCCGCAATCTCACCACGGCAAGCGTGCGGTCCGGCCGCGGCCCGCCGGTGGCGCCATGCATCTTCTTCGGAGATGCATCCATTCTCATCTCCTCTCCCCATCTTCTCATCCCAACCCCTCCGTCTCCCCACTCTTCCCACTCCACCGCCTCCTCTCAGCCACCGCAAGCTCCTTTGCCGCCGAGGACTACCTCGTCGCCAACTGCGGCCTCACCCCAGTGCAGGCCGTCAAGGCCTCCAAGAAGCTCACCCACCTCATCTCTCCCTCGAAGCCAGACGCTGTCCTCGCCTTCCTCGCTGACCTTGGCCTTTCCCGTGCCGAAGTGGCCACCGTGATCTCCAGCGACCCGCAGTTCCTCTGCGCCGACGTCAAGAAGAACCTGGCTCCCCGTATCGTCGAGCTCACTGACCTCGGCCTATCTCGTGCCGAGATGGCGCGGCTCGTCCTAACCACTCAAATCTCTTTCCGCACGGCCTCGCTCCGACGAAATCTTGATTTCTGGCTCTCGGTCTTTGGCTCCCTCGACGAGCTCCTGCAGGTTCTCAAGGTGAACAACAGCCTCCTCCACATCGATCTCGAGAAGGTAGCCAAGCCCAACGTGGAACTCCTTCAGAAATGTGAGATATGTCTTTCTGATGTCCCCCATAGATATATATCTCGGATGGTCACCAGGAGCACGAATCACCTGCAGGAAGCTTTGGCACGTGTTTATGAGTTCGGAATTGAGCAGGACTCGTGGGTATTCATCCATGCGCTTTCAAGATTTGCTATCCTTAGCCGAGAGAAGCTCAACAAAAATATACAACTGTTTGGGGAGCTTGGATGGTCAAGGGATGACATATCGTCTGCAGTGAGGAGGGCACCAGATATTCTTTGTTTGACTGAGGAAAGGGTCAAGAGAGGCTTGGAGTTCCTGATGAGGGATGTCATGTTGGAGATACCTTACATTGCTCAAAGGCCGAAGCTGATGATGTTTAGCCTGGAGCGTCGATTGTTGCCACGACATTGCTTGATCAATGTTCTCAAGGCAAGAGAGCTGGTGATCCCCAAGCTTAGCTTCTATTCGATTGCCATGTTGGGCGAAGAGAAGTTTCTTCATACATTCGTGCACCCGTATGAGAAGAATGTCCCAGGCCTTGCTGCTGCTTATGCATCTAGTTGTGCTGGAAAACACCAATGGAAGCTACTCTGTGGGTCAACAGCTGGAGAAGGAAAATAATGAGTCATATTCTCAAAAGTGATTAAGGTTTGGCATCACCATGATTTAATTTTGTGACTCTTATCCATTTAGCCATCTATGATGGTTGTTAGCTTCACTAACTGATGAACTGTGAATCTGTCGCGTTCCATCTTGCTAGATATAGATTGTTGAGTAGGTTTGATATAAGTAGCATTATCCCTGAACCTTCATCGTAGAAATGCTATTTTTTAAATCAGAGATTCGATATTGTTAGACAGGCCCAACTTTACTTACCGAAGACCACTTTATGGATCCATGCGTTGAGTTGCTGTGCTGCCAAACTTACGACATGACTTGTTACAGATAGTGAAAAGTTGCCCCGAGCTTATGGTTACATTTCAAGTGATCTATTATGTATGTTTATTTTGTTTTGAAATGGCCCTCACCTCATGTCTATGTTGTGCCTTCTGAACTTCTTTCATGGTTTTTTCACACTGAGAGTGAGAGGTGATACCGAGCTTCAGGCTGATATTCAGGCATCTAATTTATCTGTAGTGATTGTGCTGGCAAAAATCGCTTACATAAACTCAACCATTAATAGAAGTTGTTCTTGATGAACTGTATGCTTCATGAAGGCGTCATTGCTGCTTTTTTGTACCTTCCAATATTGGCTGTGCTGTAGAGTTGCTTTAATAAGGCTCTCAGGGCAATGTGTTTCTTAATGTCTGAAGAACTATATTATGACCTCGCTGGTTGAGAAGTTGCATTTATGTAAGTTGTAAGGACTGTATTTCAGGAGTTTTTTTTTTTAAATTCTAGTACTCCCTCTATCCTCTTTTACCTATCATTCTGGGTGTGGGCATAGGAGTTAAAAATGATGAAAATGATGAGATGCGCTGAAAACAAGGAGAGAAATAGATATATGGATGTATTGAAAAATAGAGAAAGGTGTATTGGGAAGCGAAGATGACAAGTAAATGGGTAAAATCGAAAAACTTGTAAACTCTAAGATGACAAGTAATTGGAGACGGATGGAATAACTAAAAGTTGGGTTTGAAGACAATCAGGTGTGGTGATGCCTACTTTCCCAGAACTCCAGGGGCTGGTTGTGCTAGAGCTCCTTACCTCCCTGTTCAATTACATTCAGTACATATTGTGCGGGCTTGCTTTGCTTAAATAGCTTCTTATTTCTCCAGCACTATTTTCTGACATTTAAAACAAACCCCTGAGGTGCAACCTGATCTGCTGCCGTCTAACGAATGGGAACAGTGGTAATAAAGGAATGTACCTGCACCGTTCTGAAGATGTGCTGCTCCTTTCAACGTGAAGATGCTAGACGGACTCTCAGGTTCAGAATTGCAACTATTTTTTGCTGCTGCTGCAGGTTGTGGCGGCAAGAAGCAGCATCGCGCACACTTGCGCCAGAAGCGGGAGCAAAAAGCTGCAGCCGGAAATAGCTTTGCGCCCGTAGATTTTATTTTGTGAGAGGTTTACTGCTCTCAGTTTACTTGGGACAAAAAATGCTTTGTTGTTGTCTTTACTGCTGTCGGTATCAATTAAAGTTTCAGCTTCTTTTTTCATAAAGATTCACAAGTTTATAGGAGCTTGTTTTACTCAGCACGCTTCTTCCCCGTGCTGATGCTAACAAGGAATAGGGCCGAAAACAAATACGAACCTCCGTTTACAAATACTTTACAAATACAATTTCGACTTTTACTGTTCATACTTTGGACTAATTATAATTTTAAAATTATTTAGTTGATTAACTTATAAATAATATTATAAGATTTTTTATCGTATATAATTTGAGAATGTATATTTTTTAATCTGTATGTTAAAATTTTTTTAGAAAAGACAAGCGGTCAAAGAGTTTTAAAATAGTCAAAATTAACAAGTATTTGTAACAGAGGTTTGTAGCTAGTGCTAAAAAAAGCCCATAAATATAACCGCGCATCTATGGGCTCAAACTACAATTGGGCTGAAACAGCACCCATATACACCACCATGCTTTAAACTTGGGCGACGGCCGTACAAATGGTGAAACGGATCGGTAGGCACAGCGGCCAGCGCCACTCCTGCCCGCCGCCTAATACGTCGACGCCGCCGCTGCCACCGCCATGCTCCGCGTCCGAAAATGCATCCTTTCCCATCTGTTCTTCCCCTCGCCACCCTCCATCTCGCCAACCCGCTCGCTCACCCGCCTCCTTTCCACCACTGCGACCCCCTTCCCAGGCGTTGAGAGCTACCTCGTCGTCAGCTGCGGCCTCTCCCAGGCGCAGGCCCTCCAGGCCTCGAGAAGGATCGCCCACCTCAAGCCCCCCTCAAGGCCCGACACCGTCCTCGCCTTCCTCGCCGGCCTCGGCCTCTCCCGCGTGGCCGTCGCGGCCGCCGTCGCCAACGACCCGATCTGGCTTTACGCGGACGTCGAGAAAGCCCTTGCTCCCCGCGTCGCCGAGCTCGTCGACCTCGGCCTGTCGCGCGCAGAGGTGGTGCGCCTCGCCTTGATCTCGCAGACCCACTTCCGCAGCGCCTCGCTGCGCTGGAACCTTGAATTTTGGACCCCGGTTTTCGGCTCCGTCGACAGGCTGCTGCAGACCCTTAAGATGAACCCTGGTCTCTTCGACATGGACCTCGAGAAGGTCGCGAAGCCGAACCTTGCACTCCTCCGGGAACGCGGGATAGCTGTTTCCGAATTCTCCAGCGAATCCATGTCCCGGCTACTCACCAGGAGCACGAAGCATTTGCAGGCTGCTTTTGCACGGGCTGATCAATTCGGACTCGACCGAAGTGCGAAAGTGTTTCCCCACGCGCTTGCTACATTTGCGAGCCTCGGCGCTGAGAAGCTCACCAAGAACATACAACTGTTAGAGGAGCTTGGATGGTCAAAGGATGACATCGCATTAGCAGGGAGGAAGACACCACGAATCATGGCGTTGACTGAGGGAAGGATTCGGGAGAATTTGGAGTTCTTGGTAGGAGATGTTGGGTTGGAGATACCCTATGTTGCGCGAAGGCCAGCGTTGATGCTTTACAGCGTCGAGCATCGGTTGTTGCCACGGCACTGCTTGATGAATTTCCTGAAGGCAAAGGGGTTGCTGGATGCTGAATTCGGCTTCTATTACTTCGCCAACATGGCCAAGGAGAAATTCAAAGAGAAAATTGTGGAACATTACGAGAAGAGTGTCCCAGGCCTTGCAGCTGCTTATGCTGCAAGCTGTGCTGGAAATCACCAATGGGAGCAGCTGTGTCAGGATATGGCCGAAGAGAGAACAGGCTGACAATAATGTGCGAGCAGGAAAATATTTTTAGGTCTGTCATCTGCATGACTCATTTCTGAGAAATATAACGGTTCAATTTTTTTATAGGTACTCTCTCCGTTTCAACATATAAGTATTTTTAGGTTTCGTCAAAGTGAAATTTTTATCACTTTGATCATTAATAGTATATAATTAATAATGTTTTATCATATAAAAATTATATTTTTTTATTCATCATTAAATAAATTTTTATAAAAATTATATTTTTATATTAAAAATTATGTAATTTTTTAAATATTATTAGTAGAAGTTAAAGATTTTGACTTTATCCGAACTTAAAAATGCTTATGTTAATTGATGTCGCTGTTGACTTTTAAATTCAACTTTGAACATTCGTTTTATTCAAAAAAAATTGATAGATTTCATATATTTTTATATAATTTGATTTATCATTAGAGTTATTTGAATCACAACTTAAAATTTTACACATTCGAGCAAATTTTTTGAATAAGACGAATGGTCAAAATTGATTGTAAAAGCCAACAGCGATATCATTTTAAGAACGGAGAGATTATTTTGGAATGGAGGAATAACTAGTGACTGATGAAAAGCAGTGAGTATACAGTGACATTTCATCAAGCCAGATAAGCATGGTTCACTAGTTCAGCACCTTTTTTAGAATGTTTATCATTTAGTCTTGCAGATCGCTTTTTATATGTTTTTCTTTTCTATTTTGGGAGGATACCATCCCTCAAAGGCCTATATTTCATTACAATAAAGTATACAGTACAGAGCAGCTTATTGCTGGGAGCATTTCATCAATTTGCGAGGACCTGGTGGGATTTGTCTTCCTTGTCACTGAGAGCGCAAAAGATTTTTTTTAATGCATCTTGAAAGAAAGAAATCTTGGTTTGCTAACTTGATGTGCTTCACGGTTCTGATTTTGGAATTGGTGGTCCTAATCTAGTATTTTATTCGTTTCATTGTTGTTGATGTTTGTCAACAATAAACAAATGGAGAGAGTATTTCCATTATTTTTAGTGTAAGCGAAGCAGAGAGATTTTTTACTGATATAGTTAGAATTTTGCTTCTGATCCTTTTGCTTTTAATGTGTTCTATCCATTTTGAACAATATTCTTTTGTTCTTGCTTTAGCAGATAACTAGAAACTTTGTGTGGCGTTGCCACACATACATTGCTATTTGTATTATTACAGTCTGTTATTACTTTCATGTTGAACATAATAAAGGATCTTATCGATGATGTAAACACAAAACGTCATTTAAAAGCTTAGCAGTATGGTCCAATTAAAATTTTGCACCAATCACACAGCTGCAATTTTTTTTGTTTTAAAGAGTTATTTTGTTGACAAATTTTCATCATAATGGCCGCACTTTTGAACTGCAAGGGATCAAACATTCCTGGTAGGGGGGATAACTAAAGCCGGGGTAACTTAAACACGGATCTGAAGCTTCGTCGCATCGGCGACTTGGGAGCATGTGTCTATAGAACAGAACATATTGCTAGATAAATGTTGAGACAACAATAAAAAAAATAAGTTGACAATATAGATATTATAGCTAAGTATATACTCTCTCAGTTTCAAAATATAAGTATTTTTAAGTTTAATCAAAGTAAAACTTTTATCACTTTGACCACTAATAATATATAATTAATAATGTTCTATCATATAAAAATTATATTTTTTAGATTCATCATAAAATAAATTTTCATAAAAAGTATATTTTATATTAAAAATTATGTAATTTTTTAGATATTATTAGTAAAAATTAAAAAAAATTTGATCATATTCAAACTTAAAAATGCTTATATTTTAAAACAGAGGTAGTATTCAATTGCAAATAGAATCTGCTCTTAAAACAACCGTTGTTTTACTTCTGTCTGCTTTAGTCCCTGTTTAGTAAAGCTGAAACTTAATAAAAAAGCAACTTATTTTTTCAGGTGAAAAACAGCTAAAAAATAAGCTGCTGTTTAGTTTATTTTGAGAAGCTGTTGAACTAATAAGCTGTAAAATAAGTTTGCTGTTTGACACAGTTTCTGCTTATTTCTTTAAATAAGCTGTGCCAAACAGCGCCTTAGTTCCTTAGAACTGAATAATCAGTTGCTTTCTGCAGCTGTTCGCCAGGGCACCTATATCAACATCGATTCTAGGCTTCCAGCATGAAACATCATTCCTGCAATAGACATTTCAACATTTTGGCTCTGCCTTTCTTCAGGTCGTCACTGGTTGATAATGTTGCTTACAGCTTGATGCATCATGGTTCACTCTGCAGTTTATGTGCTTCAGCCGCTGAGGCCCTGTTCTGGGGATGATTGTTCCTTGTTCCATTTGTTTGGTCACTGTCCCTTTTGGTCGCCTTTTGCTGGTTTCCCATCGGTGCCAAAAAATCATTGGTTTCAAGGAATACACTGATTCTGCCATCATCTGGATTCTAGAAGTGGATTCTTCAAACATTTACCTTGCTGAATAAAACCAAAACAATAGTTCATATAGCTATTACCATTTACTAAGTGCCAACAAATTTGTTAAAGTAAAATGCGAAAACTTTATTAAGCATGAGTTTAGTTCACAAAAATTCTTATCAAACCAATACACACAGAAGCGACTGATGCATTCGATTGACCAAATCAACAGTTTAAAATGGTCAACTTCGACATCTAATTGCAAGATAACCAGATAAAGCTTCTTTTTTTTGTATCCTAGTGATTCCCAACTGTAAACAGACGGTTCCTGCTAATTTATCATAGTGCAAACAAAATAGCCCTCTTATTCCTATTACTGTAAATGCCAGATAATGACAGCAACAAACAGAGACGTATGTGATTTTGCAAGCTTTTAGAATTATCCAAAAAAAATTACTAATTGCAATTGAAAACCAAACTGCTTCCGAATCGTTATCAATTCTAGGAACTTCTAAATTCACAATTGCAGTTAGATAAACATGCATGGTCACGTGTGAAGTGAATTTGCAGGGCTGAAGTAAGATTTGGATGGCTCACTTTTGCCGCTAGAGACGCGTGAACACGAAGGCGTTGTGGCTTGGACTTGTCCCGTGACTGCTGCGGCAGTTGGTAGTGGCAGTAGGTCGGCTTTGGCGGAGGCAATGCAACGCCTACGAGCGGCGGCGGCAACAGCGAGTAGCGTACCGTGGTGCTGCAGCGAGCGACGCTTTAGGCGAAAGTACCAGCCCCAGCAGGCGGCCGACGATAGCAGCGGTGGTGGGATGCGCCGGCGGCATGAGGGCAGAGGCACCGATAGAAGCTACTGGAGGGGGTTCAAGGCGGGGGGAAGGCGGAGAGACCGGAGGGGTGGCCGCGTGAGGTAGGGGCACCAAGGCCGGGGCTGCGCGATGTGGGGGCGGGTAGCCGCCGGCGCGGTGGCTTGCGGCGGTCTAGGCGGTAGCTGTGCGAATGGCCGGGTGGCGCCGTGGGCCGGGTAGCACCGAAGCTTCTGGTGAAGCTCCTTGTAGCATCGATCGCGAAATGACCGGTCCGAAACAGCTAGCCAACCAGGGATCGAGAAATCCCTCCTGCTTTAAATAGTAAGAGATGGAGCGCATTGCGAACTTTATTTATTATAAATCAGATATAGTGATTTGGGTTTTTTTTTTTTACTATAGGTAGCTGATTCAGTTTAGCACATCTTGCACCTGCTGACTTCAAATCTTGAAGTAATTGTATAATTGGTTGCAAATGTCTGGTTGTTCTTTGTACTCACCCCGTCCTAACTTATACTAAGTCAGTTTTGTTTTTGCGCTGGAATTAGGTAGAGTGTAAAGATGAGATATATTGAAAATAAAGAGAAAAAAATAGAGATAGAAAAGTATTTGAGAAGAAAAAAAATGTATAGAAAGCGAGAATGATTTATAATTTATATATAATTTGGGACGTAATGAGTATTATTTTTTCACGCAAATGACTCAATACATTCTATGTACTTAATTGATACTTTTCTAAATTGATGTTTCTATTGACTTTTAATATCATTGTTCATTCATCTTATTTAAAAAATTAATTTAAATGTATAAAATTATAAACCATGTTTCAAGCACATGACAAATCAAATTATAATAATATATATAAAATATATAATATTTTTAATAATATAAATAGTCAATGTTAATGTTAAAAGTGAATAACAATAACAATTTAGGTTTTAATAAATGGATCGATAGAAATCAAAGTACATGATCGATATAATTTGATCGCTTTTGCGATTGGCAGCTCAAGATTAACGAGGAGTGGTTGGGCCTAATCTTTCTGGCCTTCTTGGGCATAGGCAATTGGGCACTCAGCACAGATTCAGCCCGTCAGTAGATTTGCCAGTAGCTTCAGTTTTCCCAGTGCCGGCCGCCGGCGCCGCCTCGACACCATGATCCACCTCCGGCGGCGCGTCTTCTCTCTCCTCCTCCACAGCCCATCACGCGGACCTGCCCTCCACAGATCCCCCATTTTTCCTCTCCATCATCTCTCCTCCACTACCGCGCCCATCGCGGAGAGCCCCTTCTCCGTCGAGGACTACCTCGTCACCAAATGCGGCCTCTCTCCGGCGCAGGCGCGCAAGGCCTCCAAGAGGATCTCCCACCTCAAGTCCCCGTCTAGGGCCGACGCGGTCGTCGCCTTCCTCGCCGGCGCCGGCCTCTCGTCCTCCGAGGTCGCCACCGTCGTCACCTGCGACCCGGGTTTGCTCTGCGCCGACGTGGGATCAACCCTGGGGCCCCGCCTTGTGGAGCTCACCGACCTAGGCCTGTCGCCGGCTGAGATCGCGCGCCTCACTCTGTTCGCCCCAAACTCATTCCGTATGAATTCTGGATCTCGGTATTCGGCTCCCTCGAAGGCCTTCTGCGGGTCCTTAAGATGAACAACAGCCTTCTCAATGTCGTTCCCGAAAAGGTGGCCAAGCCCAACCTGGCTTTTCTTCAGCGATGCGGGATAAGTGCCACTGATTTACCCAACAAGTTCATGTTCCGGATGCTCGCCAGGAGCCCTAAGCACCTGGAGGAAGCTCTGGAATGAGTTGATGAATTTGGAATTAGCCGGAGCTCGTGGGTGTTCCCTTATGCTCTTGCGTCATTTGCAATCCAGAGCCATGAGAAGCTCACCATGAGAATACAAATGTATGAGAAGCTTGGATGGTCAAGGGATGATATTGCACTAGCACTGAGTAGGGCACCACATTTTTTTAATTTAACGGAGGATAAGGTTAAAAGAAATTTGGAGTTCCTGGTGAGGGAAGTCGGATTGGACATACCATACATTGCAAGGCGGCTATATTGATGTCCTGTAGCCTTGAACGTCGGCTATTGCCGCGGCATAGCGTAATGAAAATTCTCAAGGCAAGGGGGCTGCTGAATGCCAACTATAGCTTCCATTTTATTACTGTGATTGGTACGGAGCGATTTCTACAGAGATTTGTTATTCCTTATGAGGAGAGTGTTCAAGGCCTTACTGCAGCTTACTCTTCTAGCTGTAATGGAAAACCCCAATGGGAACTGGTCTATGAAACAGCAGAGGGAAAGATAAAGAGCTAACCATTGTTTTGTAAAGCACAGTTCAGAATCTACCTTGAGTTTTGTCATCCCATTTGTTCACTCTTGCAATGTTTGTACGTTTTGCTACAACTGATCAACTTAAGCACTGATTTTTTTATGAATAATGGTACACTTTGGCACCCTCGAGTTATGTATGATGGTGGGTTTAATGGCTGAGAATGTTATTTTTGTTTTGTTTATTTGTAACGTATGGCTTTGCGTCTTTTTTACTTCCTTGCTCCTGGACCTTTTTGTGTTTGAACATGGTTCCCTTTTAACTTGCATATGTTTGAAACTTAGAAACTATTTCAGTAATACATACTGCAAATACCTTATTGCTTTCAAGCTTTGTACAAGATAACTTACAGTATGTGAGCCTTCATCATTGAATGCTAGTTCCCCTGTTAGGAGCAAGCATTCATTTTTGACTTTGGCACTGTTGAGCTAACAATATGATTGGATGTAGTTGACATTTCTTTGCTTTGGGCTTCAGGCTCTCATGTTTTCATTTCCATTTCACCTTGTTTCCACTGGGCTTCAAGCTGTATCTGATCTATGTTTAGACAAAGTCGATGCTTGATTTTAATGTTTCCTTTGCTAAGGAATTCTTGGGTCATTGCTTGCATATGATAGATTCTTACAGCCTGTTATGAACTTTGGGCAAACTGTTTCCTTTGATAATTGGCCTGTGTAATGGTCTGGATCTGGAAGCAAGCACATCGCGGATGTAACTTTGGTTTTGTGATTATATTCCAAAGATATAATAATCAGATACTCGCTCCCTTTTGTTGTTTGTTATTTACATCACAATAGCAGCACCATTACTTGTTGCTTGATGCTCAAATATCTGTTTTTCGTGTGGCTTGAAATTTCTAACCTCTAACACTTGTTTATTGTTGTTTACAGCACAATAGCAGTGGCATGACTTCACTGGTTCTTGTTGCAGTTGCTGACTCCCTTTGCCTTGTTGATACCTGGGTTGTGAAAAGATTGACAAGTTGTAGTCTAGTTTCATGCCTAGCTGTCTGAATATTACTGCATGTTGATTTTGGTATCTGATTGCTCTAGTTCACTGAATGCTTCGGGTCTCTGAATGATGATGATCTAGTCCTCTGAAATTGAACATTGAACATGAGATCTGTATGATTGAACTCCATGCTGAACTAGATACTTGTGCTCCACAGGGGCAGCAAAACATGTGGTCCAATTTGCATATTATTTCAGTGCCTGTGGAACTATTGTATGTTCTAGCCCTGTTGATGCTCGTACTGTCGTACATGCCAACAGAGAAATCTTTCTTCCCATGCTGAACATGAGATATGCATGAATGGTCTAGTTCATTTTTAATATTTAATTTCATATTATTTGAGTGCCTGCTA
This sequence comes from Zoysia matrella, assembly GCA_001602295.1. Lineage (NCBI taxonomy): Eukaryota > Viridiplantae > Streptophyta > Magnoliopsida > Poales > Poaceae > Zoysia > Zoysia matrella. The sequence continues at coordinate 181,504 of BCLG01000484.1, forward strand.
TTGTATCAATTTGTGGTGTGAAATTGAGAAATTTCTGATCCAAGTTCTGTCTTCAGTCCATGGTTGCAAGGGAATGGAACCTGCGGGAACTAAACCCCTTTCCCGTGTTCCACCAGTGAGGCGTTCGAATTCGGACGTGGGCACGAGCACCTAGTGGGCTGATTAGCTCAACAAGTGAAGCTGTAACCACTGTTCGTAACGCTGACAAGCACGCCAAAATTAGAGACGATTCAGGTCAGCACCAAATATCCAATTCCATTTTTAAATAAGGATACCTCCACTCTTTGACAAAATCAACTTTTCTATTATAAAACACATACTCTCTCCGTTCTTTAATTAGTTTTTAATTAGTTTTAATTGATGTCACCGTTGACTTTTAAATTCAACTTTAACTATTTGTTTTATTCAAAAAAATTTGATAAATTTCATATAATTTGATTTATCATTAATTTGAATCACAACTTAAAATTTTACACATCAATTCAATAAGTATAGACACGAAAAGGAAACAGCGAACACCCATTATATGCGGCTCACTCTTTTTGGTATCACTAGGACTATACATTACATAACAGCAAACACCCATTCACTCGGCTCCTGCACACTCGTTTTCAGGTTTACCCGAACAAACAGCCTTGTGAACTCCTTCCACACTCCTTTTACGTAGTAGTAGCACCACACCAAATTTTCAAGCAGATACGGCCGGGGTCGAGCACGATCTATAGGCTTAGAAGAATAGATGCGACAATCAATGTTAAAACAAACTTGCAATCACCGTGAAAATGAGACAGCTATACACGTTGCGACTGCACCAGCGTCACAATATTGCGCATCCACATCTGTTCTGCTTTGGAGAGCTCGACTGTTGCTTCTCTGAAAAAGAAACAACAACCAACGTGAGAATCCGTTTATGGTGAATTATCCAACCATGCAGCATGAAGATGCAGCAATACATTCTGCAAGTGTATGCAATTGTATGTATTGCCTTAGTGACAGTAAGCTGGACATATCAGCAGATTGAGATATCTGATGTTCCTAATCTCTCAAATTGGACAAAAACAATCTACTAAGCCGTCCCCAGCAACCTAGCATGATAGTATCAGCCTAGGCCATAACTTTTTTTTAATCAACAAGACCAGTGAACAAAAAAGGAAACTTCGGTTTACATTACAGTAACACAGAAAAATGCCCCATTTGCGATAATCAATGCATGTAGTGTGCAAATCATGATATTATAATCGTTAAAGTGAAGAAAGAAAGCATTAGGAGCAGCTAACCCAATCGCATAAGTTGCAAGCTGCAGGGTGCCAAAGAGTTATGAAGTGGACATAATTGCCTAATGTATCAACTTATTGGTAGACACCAGAAAATTTAACGATGCTGAACAGCACAGATGAAACTGAACATCTAGCTGCTTCAGGCCTGTAGTTGAAAAGCATAACACAGAAGGTGCAGATTTACTTCTAGAAGGATCATGGTCACCACTCAGGTAGACACCAGAAAGTTATAAGCGATGAGCAACACAGATGAAAGTGAACATATAGCTGCTTTAGGTGTGCGGTTGAAAAGCATAGCACAGAAGGTACAGACTTCACTTCTAAAAGGATGATGGTCACTAGTTCACCACTTCAGTTGTATTGGAGCTTAGAACAAGTGAGATAGTCAAACAATATAAGAAGTTAACTTGGTACATAAGGGAATTAAATCAATACCGGTTTTGTTAGATTGGGGAGGCCGCACAACAACATGCATCGTAATCACACTTCCAGGCACTTCTCCAACTGGGACTCGAGACTCCGCAAGAGTCTTGCCATTCTCCAGTATCCTTCCAGCATTTATGAGCTTCACATCATTGACGGTTTTTGGAACTATTTCTTTATCTGTCAACAAATATATAAGAAAAGGAGTATTATGATTGCATACACAAGGTATAACTAGTAGCTTATAAAGAAAAAAAACCTATATATTCTGCACAGATATCCTGAAGGTCTCATTCAACATTGAAGTGTTTGTAAAATAAAATAAAATAAAATGACCTAAATGAATGGGTAAATGTCAATTCACGGCAGTTCATCAGTCACCACATGGAAAACTTGCCCTGAAGCATGGCTCTTGTGCAACTGTTATTCAGCATTCATGTATTAGTGTTAATTAACTTATCACATCCTCTACACATGCTACAAAGTAGAAGTAATTCTTTCCATACTGCAATGCTTTCAACAGTAATTAAGCATTGTGAAGTAAGGAGACCCTGCCACCTAATTTCTTTACCATATATTGATTTTGAGCAAAGATACACAGAGATCCAGTTGCCAATAGTTGATGTACTACTTACTAGTCCAATTACCAAAAAGACGGTGGGGGAAACTAAGTGGTGCCTGTCAGTACTTTTTACGTGACCACAAGTTGGTTGTGGTCCTGTCCCATGCAAATGCCCAAATGCACTCTACAGCAGTACAGCTAAGCTTATACTGCACTGCTTCAATAGCCAACAAAACCTACTGCACTCCCTCAACAGCCAACAAAACCATCTCGAATACTAGCTTCAACAAAGTAGAAGGAGCCCCCAGTTGCTTACAATTCTGACAGGACCACAAACCAGAGATGATCATCTATGAATACAAACAAGATAAGAAGGCAGACAATCAAATTGAGCTGCGCAATCTCTGGAGTCAATCCATGCTAACAAGACAAGAAGGCAGACAATCAAATTGAGCCGCGCAATCTCTGGAGTCAGTCCTGCCATAGCATGTTTACAGAGTATCTCAGCATGCAGCTCAGATACAGAGACCCAAATTCCAAAATGCTTTTGACACACTGGCAGTAGCAAAATTTTCCCTTGCCAGCACCAAAACCAAAATTTTCAGCTCATTTCTTCCAGAAAATCAAATGAGGAAAACCACAAGCAGGTTAGCATATGCCTACAGACATCGATATCAACAAACTTCTATATATGCACTCTGATAATTGCCACAAGAGTGTACCAGGCTCTCCCGAATCGCAAATGCAACTAACTAGATAAGACAAGCGCCTGAATAACTAACTACGCAATTCGCAGAGCAACCAGATCAGATACTGAGATTAATTACGTATTGCAGCCAACAATTAAGACTAACGGTGTGGCATCGGTTTCTTCTTTACCGGATCAGGACACAGGATAAGGGAGTACAGGGCGGACAGAACAAACAACCTCCCAAAACAGGAGGCCGCAATAAAGCGAAGCTGCACATACACGCAAGCAGAGGCAGGGGGGAAGCGGAACGAATCGATCGGTCGGCTGGTCTCACCCTGCGGCCACCGCGCGAGGACGAACTCCTTGAGGGCGGCCACGGTGGTGGAGGGGTCTAATTTGCTGGGCCCGATGTCGGTGCCGTCGAACAGCCGGAACTTCACCTCGATCGGCTCCTTCCCGCCGGCCATCTCCCACGGCCGGATCGCGGCGCCGGCCAGCCTCACCCACCCCACCAACCCCTCCTCCCTGCTCCTCTCAAGATCCCCCCAACGAACAGGGACAACAGTCGCGGCAGGGGGAGGGGATCGGCGGGGCGATTTCTCGGAGGGGGGAAAAGGCTGCCAGGAAATCTGCGCAGGAAGGGAAGGAAGCGATGCGGAGCGGATCCCACGAAGGATCTGATCTTCTGCGCGAGAATTTAGTATTGCGTCGTGGGGGGACGAAGCGGGGGAGGAAGGAAACGAGCGTCTCGAGGCGAAGGAGAGGAGAGAGAGAGAGAGAGAGAGAGAGAGCAAGTGGGATTCGAAGGCGTTTTCACAAATACACCCTCCCGGAGGCGGCCGTTGACTGGTTTTCAGGGAATGGTCGGGAGAGAGTTCGGCCGGCACTTGTCCTGCGGGAGTGACCACTCTGACGAGAATTTAAACGATTATATAATATTTTTTTAACCAGGATAGACATTTAATTTATTCCGCAGAATTAGAAGAAATTATTTTTTCATCTCTTACCACTTTAATGCTTCCTTAAAAACAGCGTAGAATCATCTCTATAAAACTCTGTCAAAGAAACATTTGTTGATTGTGCTCACATTGCTCACATGATGACGGACGCAAAATGCAGGAGCCAATAAACATGGATAATCAGCTAACTTTTGAGTATCAACATATATGTTTCAACTAACGAGGATTTTAATTCGGATTTTGGAATAAAAATGTGAACGAACATGTTTGTAGCTCTCCAAGGAGTAAAGTGTAGGCTACTTTTTTTTTCAAATTCATGAGGATTTATAAAACGAATGTATGTTGCTGCTACTACCAAGGGTCAATTTATGAGAGTTCTGCTACTACCAAGGGTCAATTTATGAGAGTTCTATAGAGTTTTCTGATGCAAAATTAAAAAAATTGTACTCCTACCAAACATTATTTTTTAAGAAGTGATTCTTGTTTTATGCTATGAAGTGATTATCTCAAATGAATCAAGTGGTTGAGATATTAAATAAGTAGTTTCTCTTAGTTCTATGAAAGTATTCTCTATTTTGATTGTAAGTTCTATGAAATCAAAGAGAAACACTTTCAACAAAAAAAAATCACTTCTCATAAAAAAATCACTTCTAGAAATTTTCTGCCAAAAGATCATAAAACTCCCGTTTAATGTTTGTTGGAGGAGGGGGGGGGGTGGGGAGGGATGAAATGCTTGCTAAAATTGGACTGCTAACAGGCCATGACTATTTTTTTTCTAATAGTGTATTTCAATTTTTCAAACAATTATTCACGTAGTTTTCGAGAGAATTGCTGCCCAATTTGAGTATGTGATCTATTAGTACAAAATTATCCAATGAACATTGGGCAAAACAATTTTCCATCAACAAGACCACGGTGCAAATGGTTCTGCTTCTAGATCCTGCTGTTCCATCGCAAACTGTTTCCTATCCAATCTCACCTGTTCCACCATCACGCACGTTTTGAATATTCGGGAGTGGCCTGCATACCAAGACGTCGAAGAAAAAGAAAACACATGATTCTAGCACTTTATTATTCAAGGGGATCCATGCGACCGTGTGGTGTGTATCCGCGGTGCGAATAATCTTTTTTTCCCGATATCACCGTTTGATCCGCCCCGGCAATGTAAACACCAAGATAGACACGTCGCGGCGCCGTGGGGAGGGGCGACCGTGGCCAGGAGGCCCAAGCGCCAAGCCCACGATGACAGTCTCATCCAGGCCGCGCGGTGTGCGTCGCTGGAAGGTCGAGGGCCGCCTCGTCCTGGGCGGCTGGGCCTCGTTGAGCTCGACGACACCACGGCCTCCGGCTGGCGGTGGGTGCGACCAACATCTCATCACTGGCAAAAGCAGAGGGAAAACCATTTGGGACGACAGCGCGAGCCGCAGGCGAAAGATTCTATCCTTCTGGCCTGGTGGGTTCACTGTCATCGTCAAATGTACAGATTCTATCCTTCTGGCCTGGGTTGACTGTCATCGACAACTGTACCCCGCACGTTCCACGTGGGCTTGGCCACCCTGGCGCAGAAAGGGTCGGCCAGAGGCAGCCGTCGGCCGCATCTCCCGATCGGTCGCCCGCGTCACAGTTCTCATCAATGATCAACCGACCCAAAGATGCCAGGCGGCGGGACGTACGCCCGCGCGCCGGCCCTTGATGACGGTCCGCCACGGACGAGCGACGTCTCGGCGCCGGTGGCGGCGGAGCCCGAGACGATTCTGTTAGAGACAGCACGCTGCTCGCAGGTGTACCGCGTACTACTACGGGCGGCGCAGGAGCATGCAGCGCGGAATCGGCAGCGCCCCGTCTCTACCTACACCGTGGTAGCGTAGCGCGCGCGCGGACGGCGGCCGTTCATCGCGACCGGTGGTGCGTCCCATCGTCCGTCCGGGCAGGGTTTCTTGGTTGGACATAGGATCGGAATCCGGAAGTCCGGTCTCGTTGGCTTGCTTTCTCTCTCTCTAGTCGGTGAGACGGCAAAGTCGAATTGCCGGGCCACAATCTTTCAGTGATCGAAGGTCGCCGAGGAGTCAGCAGGGCAGGCAAGGTACTACGCGATTGGATTTCTTGGCGCAACTGGACGCCATGGTTTAGGTAAATTGATTTGCCAGTTTAGAATAGAGATCCTGTTACTCTGAACGAGCGGTGCTAATAAGCTGCTAATTAACGTATCTCAAAATCATGTCGAATTGAAACAACTTTGGTAGGAGTAGTAGTTACTAAGATCCACGGTCTCAATCAGCACGCAGCTCATCGCACTAAAAAAGACCAGTTAAGGCCTTCTTCGAACCCAGAATTTTCGCAAAAATCTCATAGAAATTTAATAAAAAATGCTCTATTTACAAATAAATTTTAAAAACTGTTTATAAACTTATTTCTATAAGCAGTGAACTCAACACATACAAAGTAGATTTTTGTGTGAGTAATGCGTAAGTAGATTTTTGTGTGAGTAATGCGTAAGTTGTTCGTAAAATTTTATTTGTAAATGTAGTATTGCTCGAATTTTATAGGAATCAGTTTAATTTCACAAAAAAAATCGTAGTAATTAGAAAAAATTCTTTTATTCCAAAGGAGGCCTAACATACAAGTACCATGAGAAATACTCTATTTACAAATAAATTCTATAAACTGTTTACAAACTATTTCTACGAGGAGTGGACCCAACATATGTAAAGTAAGTTCTTGTGTGAGTAGTGCGTAAGTTGTTTGTAATTTTTTGTTTGTAGATGTAGTATTATTTCAATTTTATATAAATTAGTTTAATTTCACAAGAAAAATCGTAGAAATTAAAAAAAAAAATTCTTTGTTCCAAAGAGACCTAACTTAATTCTCAGAATCGGTTAGTTAGGCTCGTATCGACCGTGGAGCGGTTGCGCCATCTCATTCACCCAGAGAGCCGCCGTTGCCCCGTCCACATCACTAACGGTAGACCAAGAGAGAGCTAAACCACTTAAACGCCGAAGCTTCACCGTGAATCTCTCTCCCTCTCTCTCGTCATGCACGTTGTGTTAGCCCTGTTTTACGAGAGAGAAAATTGGCAGGACAAGGTTGTCTTCACTCTTCAGACGTTACTGTAAGTTCTTGGTACTCTAAACAACTTGGCACGAGTAATTGATCAGTTTTCTAATTTGAGGCCTGCGGCTCTGCCAGGTCAATAATGGAGTCGTCGTCGCGCACATGGCCACAACGAAGCAGGGGCTGACGGGCAGCGTTGTCTTTTCGTCCAGACTCGTATGCCGCGCTAACCTACTGATTAGGCAATAGGCGATCCCAGGCTTACAGAGGATCTAGCTTCTCTTTTTACTACTACTTGAAATCATCAGCGCGCAAGAATCTCTGGAGCAGTACTGGTACAACATGTTTGATTGACATACATTTTCTACCAATCTTCATACTAGTATATGAATTTGTAAGTATGTTTCAAATTGCCCGGTATGATGTGACGTTACAATGTCGGTTGCAAACGGCAACCCGCACCGAATTCTTTATTGATTACTCCTTCCGAATTTCATCGTTAACTTCTAAGCAACATCGACTTTGATCTTCACATTATTTAAAATATATAATATATAATTTGTTACAATATACTGTCATTAATGATATTTGAAACATCATTAATATGCTTTACATGATTAAATAAAAAATTGAATATGTAAACTGCTGAAAATTAGCTGCAGGAAGAAAAACTAGCCATTTTATGCGAGTGTCATTTTTCTGCAGACAAAAAGGTCACGTGCTGCACAATGATTTCCCCTCCCAGTTCATTCATAAAGCCATGTGGGCTCCATTTGTTGGTGATGGATCCTCTCTCATGGGCGCACCGATTTCACAGCTGGAGTATTTGGAAGTTGGCAGATACCTCTCTCACCCCGGCCAGCCCCATGCAGACTGGCACTCACTAATCAACAACCACTCGTCCAGCGTATCGTGCTCCCTAATTAACAAATCTAATCACGAAAGCTTAACAACAACAAAAGCTTCATGCTTGCAAAATGCGCCTGTTTTATCCGAACCGTCCCATCGAACACCCTCCGTGGTCGTCTTCCTGGCAGATCATGGAGGGTTGTTTGGAAAATAATAATGTTTAAGGGTGCACGACTGAAAAGCGCCACTCTACAGACCACAGACCACAGCTGCGACGAAACCACTTGCTTCTTCCTCCCCACTGTCGGCGGTCGTTGGGAGAGGAGAGCAAGTTCACTCGCCAATCGCTACTCCTATATAAACGCCGTTCCATTTAGAGCCTCGAAATTAGCGAAATTATTTCCGAACGGAAAAAGAGAGAGAGTGACCACCAGACGCATCCGCGTCTGTGTATGGGCGCCTCCCTTCCCGCTGGATCTGCTGCGGCTGCGAGTCGGTAGCAGCAGGCAGGGGGCGCGTCGGACTCCGAGAGCTTGATCGCGGAGACACTCCCCCTCCCCTTCCCGGCGCCGCGGTTCCATGAGAGGTTCGGTTCGTTTCGTCGCTCGCACTCGTATTCTCTGCTTCGATTTTCTTCTCCGTTTTTGGTGGCTTCTTTTGTCGGTGGAGTTATCTGGGTTGCGGCGGGGCGAGCACTGTCCACTGAGCACTGGTGGTTGCTTCAGTGGAAGCGGATTTGGCGCGGGGGTGCGGTGCCTGCTTCCGGGCTCGCGATCGCTTCCAGGCAGAGGCGCGCGATCTAGCTGCGCGGGCTGTGGTTCCCGCCAGTGCAGCGATTGGTAGGAGTTTTGTTGCTGATTCTGCAATTTGGGAGCGTTTAGCTCGATTGATAGTTGCAGTACCTCTGTACCTCTCGCATTTTCGTGTGTGGTTAGATCTGGGGTTACCGATTAAATCTGACCGCAAACCTCTGGTTAATTTGATTTGTGGAGTAGGCTCGATTGGATTGACTATGCTGGATCTGACTCTTTATCGTTTCACTGTTCTGCTGGTTTCAGGTTGACAGCTTGGCGCTTAGAGAGAGACAGCGGACATTGTGATCTACTCTGCTCGAGGATTTTGACGGTTGAGAATGGCGGCGGCGTTGGCGTGGCGGTTCAATGGAACCAATGGCAGCAGCCACGGCGGCGCGGATCTGGTTGGTCTCCTCTCGGATTGATTGGTTCTGGGTTTCTTAAGTGGCAGTGCGTCGCTTTCTGAGTATTCCTCAGCGGCAATTCTGCTGTTGTGTTGCTGGAACGGAATGGTTTGATTGATCTGTGTTGGTTGCTGCGGTCATTTTGTATGGAAGGGTAAATAGTATACCAGTAGGGTGTGTTTTGAAACTGAGATCAGTATCCAGGTCACCCGAGAAAAGGTCCTTCCTACATAAGCATTGCTGTTTTGAAGGAACTGTATATATCTTAAAATCTAGCTAACTTGGTCTGCCAAGTGCTAGCAGACCATATTTTACTATAGCTGTTTCTTGGGACAGAGAAATTAGGAAATGTTGACATATGCATCTACTCCTTTTGTCAACTAGAGAACTATCTACGCCTAAATTGCAGAAAAACTGGGTTGATCAAATTGTAAACTGTAAATTCTGCAACTCGATCAGTTTCGTAGCTCAGTTTTTTGATTGTTCAAGCATAACTGTTTTGTTGTATTAGAATTTATGTCATCCAATGTATTATGTATGTAAACTTAAGGAGCCATCTTTGATTTTTTTGCATTTTGGGAATGTCAGCAATAATTTCTTCTGTGCCATTGACAGGAAAGGCATGTTGACAAAGTTCAAGAGTCAGAGCCACCAACACCTCGGTCAGTCATGAAAATGGGCAAGTAAGTTCTAAAATTTGACTCTACTTCTTGATTGTTACAAGTGCGGACATTTTGTAGTTAATGGAAAGAAATGAAACCATGTTTTAGCTCAGGATCAAAATACAACCAATCTTAACAAGAATATTTTTACGCAAAGTTTAAACACTTTATTTATAGTTTGTGTAAAGTCTTAAAAGGTTGCTATTACTTAGGGTCTCAATTTGACAAGAGAGCGGTGGGAGCATATGCCTACAATGGTCTACCAAGTAGCTGTTCAGGATAGGCAACTCAGAATGCTATTTAGAAATATTTAACAAAACATTTTTCGAATAGAACTTCTGATAAATAAAATATGAGAATCAACGGGGCTATACTGCAAGTACATTACTACCAATATGAATTTACCATTTATAATTATAATGAATTTATGCTTACATAGTAAATATAAGGTACGCATTTTTATGTATACTGGAATGGCATTGCTACTTTTACAATCTCTTGGACTGTGTTGCACAAGTATTTCAACTTTTTATGAGCTTATTACTCGAGAAAGTTTCAAATAACATATCTCAATAATGTAATGTATATTATAGCATCTTTTTGCTTTATCCAAATTTTGATATCTAATTGTGCTGACGCAGCACATTAAAACCTTTATTTAGAATATGGAACTCCGAGTTTTATGAATCTTTATTTCCAGGAGTCGAGTTAATGTGGAAGATGAGGAGACACTTTCAAGTGTTGCTCAGTGTATTGAGCAGTTACGTCATAGTTCTTCATCCACCCAAGAGAAAGAGAACTCACTGAAGCAGTTGTTAGATCTTGTTCAAACACGTGATACTGCATTTGGAGCTGTTGGATCGCATTCACAAGCGGTTCCAATACTTGTATCTCTCCTGAGGTCTGGGTCATCTGGAGTTAAGATGCTTGCTGCCACTGTTCTGGGGTCTCTTTGCAAGGAAGAGGAGCTAAGGGTGAAAGTTCTACTTGGTGGTTGCATCCCTCCATTGCTTGCTCTTCTCAGATCGAAGTCAGCTGAAAGCCAAACTGCAGCTGCCAAAACCATCTATG
>BCLG01000485.1:18460-35779 GCA_001602295.1 Zoysia matrella
GGGTCAGGCGCCCGGCCTTGGTGGCCCGGCGGCCGACGAGGCGACGCATCGCTGGAGTGCGGCTTTCGGCGGCAAAACTTAAAATGAGCAGCACAAAACTGATCATCGCGATGAGGGAAACTTGAGGGTGCGGTCACCGGCCAGAGATGCTCACCGAAACACGGCCGACGGCGAGGAGCGGCTCTGTACGAGGTTTGGCGACGCCGTGCTCCTCCATAACTTGCGCAAACTCTCGACAACTTGCACCCACAGCTTCACTGAATCATGGAGAAGGCCGGCACAGAGGTTGTCGTCGTGGGAAACGGCTAGGTAGGGCTGTTGTCGGCGGTGTGGACGTGTTCCCGAAGAATGGCGGCGAGAGAACTCAAAATCCTGCACCAAAGCTTGAGTATTTGGTCGGTTAGTAGGCCCAAAAGATGCACCATCCAGGGTAGAGATCAAGTGCAGAAGGAATTGCGGTGAAACTCACCGATGCTCGCGAAATCGGAGGAGACGCGGCGGTTCTTGAACTCTTCTGATTTGGGGAAAAGGAAAGTTTGTTGTGGTTGAGTGAGAGGAGTGAGTTGGTGAGTTCGAGGTGAGCTTGAGAGAGGTGAGGCGCAGCTCCTCGCAGCGGGTCGAAGGCCGGAGCAGCTCGGTCGGAGCTCCCCGACAATGGCGGTACAGAGAAGGGAATGGCGCTCATGAGAGAGAACGAGAGAGAAGGAAGGAACTCGGCCGGGAGGGCTTTGGACACGGGGTCCTTGCCGTGTCCACGCGAGGGCGCGCGTCCGAGCGCGTGGCGCGCATGCGGAGCAAAGAAGGCACGCGCGCTGCAGCTGGCCCTCGGCGCTGTCCGCTGGAGGAAAGAAGCGGTGAAGCAAATGACAGGTGGGTCCCGTTGCTCCTTTTTATTCTCTGATTTTTCTGCACTGCTTGCTGATTTGCTTTGAAACCTATACTTCCCGAGCTCCGAAAATTTTGAAACTTTGCAGAGAACTAAAACTTTTTGAGAGGAACAACTTTTATTTTGGGCCCAAGTTCAAATTCCAAACAATGTTTATTCTATAAAATTTTGAAAACAGGTAATCATTTTGAGAGAAATGATTTATTTGGGCCATTTAAATTTTGAATAAACTTTTACAAAATTTTCAAAAATTCAATTCTTTGCAGGACCATTCAAGAGAATATTTTTCTTCACAATATTTCTTTTAAAAGTTTTGAACTTATTTGAAATTTGAATTCTAAATGAAATTTGAAAATATTGTTTGAACCATTTTAAATTGTTTTAGAGCTCAGTTCCACATTTCCAAAAATTGTGGAACTTGTATCTTTATTCCAAAGTGGGATTTTACAATTTTGCATATTGTTTTGTATCCCAAATATTAATTTACTATTAAATATATTTACCTATAATAATGATGATAAAAATTATAAACATTTTTTTAACATGTTTTATGATTTGATTTATGATCTCGTAAAGTTTGATTTTAAGATTATGCTTCGTATTAAAAAAAAAGAAAAAATAGATGAGGGGTAAATTGACTCAAAATAATGTTTTTGTGAGATAAAGTAAACCAAAACATAGTTTAAAGGTTATTTGAACTTTGGCAATATTTGAGGGGAGTAAATTAGACTTTATCCTTTTTGCATTTGTAGAGTTTCCAACGGTTTTTATTCGGTTTTCATGATTTTTACAAAAACCTATCAAACCGATCATCCCCGGCTTCCGTGGCTCGTACGAAATCTGAAACCTTCAGCCTGCAGATTTTTGAGAAGCCTTGCCGGCAGTTTTTTTTCAGATTACAGGAGTTGAGCAGGTGGGTGAAACGTGGTGCAGTGGATCCCACGTGTCGGCGAACGGAATAGGATGTTGGCACGATTAGTTATAGGAAGATTAACAAAAGTCAATAGTATCATGCATTTTAAAAGTGGGAAGTTGGTAATGTTTAGTCTATTGACAACCGGGGTGCGTTCTATCATTCGTTAATAGCCCTTCAATCAAGATCAGCACTAAAAATTTATATTTTTTCGATGGTCAATAAAATGATAATTTTTTCTCTAGTCTAAGATATCGTACTACAAAACAAAATGAACTGTCATAACCATAGCGAGTGCAAGATCCAAGCGCAACCACATGGCACCAATGGGATTTCTTTGAGTATAGTTTATTTTCCCAATGCTAAAAAATTAGGCCTTAATTTTCCTATTACTTCCTACATACCTATAGCAGACTTTCTTTGTCAAACAAGCGAGTGATAATGATAGCTCAACCGTGGGGTTGAACTTGTGCAAACAAGAGCCACTATAGGGTGACGTATTCAAAAGAAATCGAGAATACCTAAAAACTATTGCATTTTTTTCATAACATTTAAAAAACAATCTATAAAACTTATAAGAATTTCGTAAAAAAAATTAGGTAATATAGAGTTTTGTTTGGAGTTAGTTCTAGGGTCTTCTTTGGTCAAGCTAGCTAGTGTGTATGAAGGTTTACAGTTATTCGCTCAAAGGCAGAACCCGCAGAATTAGAGCTGAAGATATACATAGATGGAAGGTAATTAAAGATATGTGAATGAGGTAGCCTCCAATTGTAGATGCTAGGGAAAAAAATCTCATAAAAATGCATTAGAGATTATAGAAGAGTAGACACCTGCGTGGAACCTGATGGATCTAGGGATGAAACTTTTTTATTTTATGGGTCGGTCCATGACCCAAAAATTATTCCAAATGAACTAAGAATTCATCACACCTTCATAAATTCATCACACAAATATACTAAGTTTTTGACCCACAACTACGGATTGGGTACCCAACTTGCACCCCTAGTTGGATCCCATGTTGGGTTAGCTTTCACCATATGACAACGTCTAAATGGGTAAAATTATGTTACGACTTGGAAATATTCCTGTGGTCTTTCCAAATAGCCTAGAGTAGGTGATATGACACTACAAATACACCCTAGCTACACCTTTCATGACATGACATTTAGTAGTAATCATCTAAGGAACACTAAATTTATCGTCAGTCGCTTTCATGCACGTCGAGCTCTAATATTATAGTGTAGTCAAGGGCATCACTTTTCGGATTAACTAGATTTGTAACAACATCAAGAATAGGTCATGTTCTACACAAAGATTCTTACCAAACAGTGGCGTATGCCATCAAGTATGAAAACATCAATTTTCTATATCTCGTTGAAATGCCTATTTTTAGCTGGTCATTAATGACTGATACCTGCAAAAAATTTTTTATAGAAAATGACTTTATTAGCTGCTCATTACCAAATACTAGTAACTTTGATACTTACAAGAAGCTAACAATTTTTCTGCCTAATAAATGGCTCACAATATGTGAAGCAAAGGTTGCACTGCATGTTGCTGCATATATTGCAGACTTGCAGTAGAAGCTAGTAGATATCATCTTTGATCATTCATCTTATTCAAAATATTACTTTAAATGTGAAAAATTAAAATTCAAATGTGGAAAAATTTAAAGACATGATTCAAATAACTCGTGGTAATGCAAATTATAACAAAATATATGATATTTATAAAAAAAATTTGAATAAGATGAGCAATCAAAGTTGATGCTATAAGTCAACAGTGACAACAATTTAGAAGCGGATGGAGTATATAAATCTTGGAGTAGAACAAAGGACACATCATGTTCAAAAAAGCCAGCAAATGGAGCAAATATATATCTTATTTCAGTGAGACTCAGACAATGGATCTTGAGTTATCTCCAAAAAAAGAAAAATATGAGCACCTCGTTGGCATATTGGATAAGAGCCGATGGGATCATTCGATCAACAATAGTTAAAGCAATTTGCCATCGTGGCCTCACTTGGTTAGGAAGGTCCTGAGAATGGTCTGAAACTCGACACGGCGTAGCCTATGTCATGTAGGAGTAGAGATGCAAGTGGGTATCCCACAAGGACCACATGCATCTAATTTAAATTTTGTGAGTATTTATAGGTTATCCGTAAAAATTGAACTAGATGTGGGTTCTTCAGCATGCCCACTTGCATCAAGATTCTCACGCTCTCTCCAACTAGCACGTACATATGGTCCGCTTGATTCAGTTGGTGAAACAATTATTTTCAAGTAATCATGGAGGGAGCACCATCTCCTGGCTTTGATTCATTTATCATCCTCATTTTCTCATGAAACATAATAATAATAATAATAATAATAATAATAATGCTTGTGTATTACAAAAAGAGAATGTATGCCTGGTATATTATTAATAATATTATTACATTGATCTCATAGTATACTCTATGGATGTGGTAGTTCGTCGAAAATAAGTCGACCGCTGCCAAACCCACTCACTGCCTGAGAAACCTCCACGGCTCCCTGGCTGCTCCCATCCTGCATCAGCAGTCAACAGAAAAAGACTTGGACCAGCAACCAATAAACAAGAAGGGTATTTGATCTGTTATACAGTATACACACCGCCAAGTGCTTGCTATGGTTCTGACGCTCATGTAGATGGTGAGCGCGATCCAGATGCCGACGAACCCGCCATGCGATGAGAGCAGTATCAAGGATGGTATGCTCACGGCAGCGACGCCGACCCGCAATGAACAGAAGCATTTACGGGACAGCAGTTTTAGAGATGATCCCGAGTTGGAACTTGGAAGGATTGCTGGTTAGAATTAGATATAGAGGTGACTGATGAGCAGGATGCGTGCCATGGAAGAAGCTGAGAACGTGTAGTCTGATGCTCCAAAGTTGATGCCGTCGAACACGAATGCTAGGGTGTTTATCGTCTGTGTCCCTGCAATAAACTGAGTACGTACATATAGATGAGCACAAGGTGTTCAGACCGAATAAGACCAGGCGACCTGGATTTTTATGGTCTCGTCGATACTAGAAAACGCGGAACAAGTGACACTGAAATTTCAGAACCTTGCAATTTCAAAGTTATTTTACCGGGATCCCTTGATGAATGGTTTTGATGACAGCAGCATCTGTGGTAAAAAACAGTGGCTCCAAACCGTAGCCCAACACTGACGATGACAGTGGGAGCTACTCCCAAGATGAGGCCGTGCTGCAAGACACGGGCAGTGGCGGTGACCACCTTGTCATGGTCCTCCTTGGCAAATGCACCGGCAAGAATCGCCTGAAAAATATGCGGCAAACAGTTGTGTCAATTAATGCTTGTTCAAATTGCCAATGAGAAATTTCTCGTATTAGTTTGAGATAATTCATCCTAAAAAGTATAGTGCGAAGTGTGATTTAGTGCTTCAAACTCTTAAATTTTAATGGTGCACATGCATGGAGTTAACGATCTAGCGGCTCACCTGAGAGAAGATCTGGAATGCAGCCATTACAGTTGTTCCATGCTGAGCCGCCAATGAAGCGGCCAGCGTTACACAGAACGTCACGGCAATGTTGGACTTAATCCTGGTGGCACGTTGGAGTCTGTTTGACGGAGCTGCAGGAAGAACGAGTGTGAAGGAGCATGCAGGATCAGGTTGCGGAGAGCGCGTCGTGCATCAAGCTACATGCTAGAGTGCGTGTGAGTCAAGTTAGAATAAACATGCAGTGTGGCATGGGTTTATCTCCTAGATTAGTGAATCAGAATTGTGTTAAACTCCTGTAAAGAGCAGGCTTTGTAATTATTCGAGTACTGAAACTGAATCAGAGAAAAGAGCTCGTTCAGCGCTCAGCTTCCTCTGTTTTCCTTCCTCTGTCTCTGTTCTGAACTTCGTATAGGCTAGCCACTTGAACAAGGGTGTGCGATCCAGTGATTCTTACCAACATCTGGTATCTAGAGGCGGAGTTGCATGCCCAAGTATCCCTAGTACAATTCAATTTCATTCGTGCCCAAAGGAGCTACTGCACGTGACGGCGGCGGAATGCCGTTCCAGTTGCCGCAGTTGACGGCGACAAACTACACGAACTGGGTGATTCGAGTGCAGGCCATTCTGGAAGAGGAGGAGATATGGGAGGTGATCGAGCTGGCGGTCAGGACGACTGTCGACACGAAGATGGATAAGAAGGCACCTTCTTCAGGCCCTTCCAGAGGATCTCGTCCTGCAGGTGGCGAGGAAGAAAACTTCAAAGGAGGTATGGGACAGTCTAAAGGAGAGATTTCTTGGTGCTGAACGTGTCAAGCAGGCACGGCTGCAGACATTGGTTGCAAAATTTGATGCTGTGCGTATGAAAGAGGGAGAGACTCTTGATCAACTTGCCGGGAGGATCTCGGCAATGTCGATCCGGTATGCCAACCTTGGTGGATCCCTGGAGAATTCAGCGCAGGTGAAGAAACTGCTCGACTCGGTGCCGGATCGCTTCATCCACTGCGTCGCAGGGATGGAACAATTCTGTGATCTCAGCACCATAACATTCGAGGAGGCAGTAGGCCGGCTGAAAGCATATGATGAGCGCACACACCGTTCGTCTAGTGGAGGCGGCGATGGGCAATTGCTCCTCACTCGTGCTGAGTGGGAAGCGCGGCAAAAGAAGGAGACGGTTGAGTCTTCAGGAAAGGGCCGCTGGTCTGACGGAGGTGGTCATGGCCGGAGTGGCCGAGGCTGCAGTAGAGGCCGTGGCCGTGGTGGCCGTGGCGAGATGCCATCCAAGGGTGGCTCTGGTAACTCTGGCAATAAGCAGCGCGACAAGAGCCACATTCAGTGCTTCAACTGTGAGAAGTATGGGCACTACACAAGTGAATGCAAGAATCCGAAGAAAGAAGAAGCAAATCTAGCTGCTGATGACAAGGAGCCAGCGTTGATGCTAGCAGAAACAGAGGAAGTTTCATTGCTGCATCTGGTACAGCAGGAGCTTGGCAACATCTTTATTTTAAATGAAGAGAAGGTTCAGCCGGAGCTGCATTTGACGGGAGGAGGTACTGCTTCTAGTGATGTCTGGTACCTAGATAATGGGGCTAGCAATCACATGACTGGAGACATGTCTAAATTTCGAGAACTTGATGAACAAGTCACCGGTATGGTAAGATTTGGAGACATTTCTGCAGTAAAAATTATGGGAAAAGGGTCAATCCTATTTGCTTGCAAAAATGGAGATCAATGGTTGCTGCAGGAAGTATATTACATTCCAAAGCTACGCAATAATCTCATGAGTCTTGGACAGCTCACTGAGATTGGTCACAAAGTGGTGATAGATAAAGATGAACTCGAAGTGTTCGAGAAAGATCCTCTGCGGCTAATTATGAAGGTAAAGCATTCACCGAATCACTTGTATCGCATTGAAATACAGCACGTGAGTCCAGCTTGTCTGTTGGCAAAACTAGATGACCCGGCATGGCTCTGGCATGCACGCCTGGGCCATGTCAATTTTCAAACCCTCAAGAAGTTGTCTGAGAAAGAGATGGTTGTGGGAGTACCGCTGATCAGGCACCCTGACCAGCTGTGCCACGGGTGTCTAGCAGGCAAGCATTAGGAATCAGTTCCCATTGATGGCAGAGTACAAAGCAGAGGAGCCGCTTGAGTTGCTGCATGCTGATCTATGTGGTCCGATTACGCCAGCAACACTTGCCGGTAACAAGTATTTTATGCTAATTGTTGATGACTTCTCACGGTGGATGTGGGTTTATACCATGAAGACAAAGGATCAGGCGTGTGCAACCTTCAAGACATTCAAGGCAGAAGCTGAAAATGTCTGTGATCGTCGCGTCAAGACACTCTGGACAGATCGTGGAGGCGAATTCCTGTCAGCTGAGTTCAATGATTTATGCAAGACAGCAGGAATCAAGAGACACTACACCGCCCCATATACACCGCAGCATAACGGCATGGTGGAGCGAAGAAACAGGACTGTCATGGCAATGGCAAGATCACTGCTCAAGAGCATGAGTCTGCCAGGAAAATTTTGGGGTGAGGCAGTGCGGCATGCAGTGTATCTGCTGAACTGTCTGCCGACGAAGGCATGGGGGAGCACACCCCATATGAAGGATGGCATGGCAGGAAGCAGCACCTGGGCCATCTACGGGTGTTCGGGTGTGTGGGGCACGTCAAGCTGGTCGCGCCACATATGAAGAAACTCGATGATAGAAGCCGTCAGATGGTGTACCTTGGGGTCGAGGATGGCTGCAAGGCACATCGCATGTTTGATCCTCATTGCGGCAAACTAGTTGTAAGTCGTGATGTTGTATTTGAAGAAAATCTCGAGTGGAAATGGTGTGCAGGAGATGGAGATCATGCCGACTTCATTGTTGATGTGGATTTCTACGCTGAGCCGACGATACATCCCGTGGCATTGGTAGGAGGCCAGGCACCCGTGATGGTGCATGATGCTGTGGCAGCGTCGCCAACAAATTCCTCACCGGTGCTGCCCACTGCAGCAAGCACAGTGGCACCAGCATCACCTGTGCCTAACACTCCAGTAGGAGGGCTGGAAAGTGCATCGCCATCACATGATCAAGCAGCTACTCCAAGCAGCGTGTTGCCATCTTCATCCAGCGATGGGAGTACTACTGACGGGCCTGTTCGGTATAGGCTCCTCGCTGACATTATGCAGGAGGCACCAGTAGTGGAACTGGCATATGACGACATGGAAGATGAAGCATTGTTGGCTGAAGCAGAGGAACAAACATGTTTTTGTGAAGCTGCAGGGCAACCTGTCTTGGATGAAGCCATGAAAAAGGAGATCAAGTCCATTGTGAAGAATTCAACTTGGACACTGATCGAGCTGCCGGCTGGACACAAACCAATTGGACTCAAGTGGGCATACAAGCTAAAGAAAGATTCATCTGGTGCTGTGGTTAAGCACAAAGCGAGGTTAGTAGCTAAAGGTTATGTTCAAAAGCAG
This sequence comes from Zoysia matrella, assembly GCA_001602295.1. Taxonomy (NCBI): domain Eukaryota; kingdom Viridiplantae; phylum Streptophyta; class Magnoliopsida; order Poales; family Poaceae; genus Zoysia; species Zoysia matrella. The sequence continues at coordinate 27,217 of BCLG01000485.1, forward strand.
GGCATTGATTATGATGAAGTGTTTGCACCAGTGGCAAGGCTTGACACTGTATGAATGATACTGGCTTTAGCTGCAAATTTTGGTTGGGAAGGGCATCACCTTGATGTTAAATCAGCATTCCTCCATGGAGAACTAGAAGAAGAGGTTTATGTTGCTCAACCAGAGGGGTTCATAGAGAAGAACAAGGAGCACATGGTGCTGAAACTGAAGAAAGCCCTGTATGGTTTGCGACAAGCACCAAGGGCTTGGAACATGAGACTGGACAGGAGCTTGAAGAGTCTCGGGTTCACTAGGTGCACACAAGAACAAGCAGTATACTTGAAGGGAGAAGATCAGAAGAAGATCCTCATTGGTGTGTACGTTGATGATTTGATTGTGACTGATGCTTATCCGGAGATGATTGTTGAATTCAAGCATCAGATGTTAACTGAATTTGAGATGACTGATCTTGGACTGTTAAGTTACTATCTTGGCATTGAGGTGGAGCAGCAGGGAGGAGGAATCACTTTAAAGCAGAGTACTTACGCCAGGAAGGTGCTTGATCAGTTTGGGATGACTGAATGCAATCTAGTGAGAGTTCCCATGGAGCCGAAACTGCAGCTACATAAAGACCCTGACGGTGAATCCATTGACATCACTGAATATCGACGGAAGATTGGATGTTTAAGATATCTTCTTCATACTAGGCCAGATCTTGCATTTGCTGTTGGAGTGGCAAGTAGATTTATGGAGAGGCCAACAGAACTTCATCAGAGAGCATTGAAGCAAATCTTGAGGTATTTGAAGGGGACACTACACTATGGACTGGTATATTCTAGAGGAAATAGTGAGATGACAATCACTGGGTATTCTGATAGTGATTTAGTCGGTGATATGAATGACAGCAAGAGCACAGGAGGTATGGCGTTTTATATCAATGACAGCTTGATCTCATGGAACTCGCAAAAACAGAGGACATTAGCTTTATCATCATGTGAAGCTGAGTACATGGTAGCAACAGCGGTGGCATACCAAGCGCTGTGGCTGAGGAGTTTGCTAGGAGAGCTGACCGGGAAGGAAGCCATGCTGGTTAGGCTATTCGTCGACAACAAATCTGCCATCGCATTGATGAAAAATGCAGTGTTTCATTGACGATGCAAGCATATTTGTACCAGGTATCATTTCATTCGTGAGTGTGTTCAGGATGGGCAGATTGTTGTAGAATTCATTCACTCTGAAGAACAAAGAGCAGATGCTCTGACGAAGGCATTGTCAGTAGGAAAGCTGGGAACAATGCGGCATCTGTTGGGTGTTTGTAATCTCGAGCCACATCAGGATTAGGGGGGAGTGTGTTGGACTTAATCCTGGTGGCACAGTGGAGTCTATTTGACAGAGCTGCAGGAAGAAATTGTCTGAAGGAGCATGCAGGATCAGGTTGCGGAGTCAAGTTAGAATAAACGTGCAGTGTGGCACGGGTTTATCTCCTAGATAAGTGGATCAGAATTGTGTTAAACTGCTGTAAAGAGCAGGCTTTATAATCATTCGAGTACTGAAACTGAATCAAAGAAAAGAGCTCGTTCAGCGCTCAGCTTCCTCTGTTTTCCTTCCTCTGTCTCTGTTCTGAACTTCGTATAGGCTAGCCACTTGAACAAGGGTGTGCGATCCAGTGATTCTTACCAACAGGCAACCACTCGCCCGAGTAGAAGAAATCCGGCACCGCCAAAATTAGCGCCCTCTTCTGAAACTTAATGTGCATACGTGTAAATACTCTGTTAGAATAAACTTGTGCGTTTACAATTTCCATTTATGTTGATCTAGTCGGTTTCTGTTTAGAATTGGTCATGGCCTGACGTGTGCTACGTTCACGCGGGGCTGAGTCTTGGTTGTCCGGGTTTAGCGCCATGATCGTGCGTGACTGAACGGTCATGGCGTCGGCGCGGCATGCTGCATGGAGTGGGCGTGTCGCGAGTTAGTGGAGGCCGAGTAAAGGCCGTTGTTATCTTTGCTTCTATAAATAATCAAGACTACTTCTTGAGGCTGCATCGCAGCAAAATACTTCCTAGTGTTCATTCTTTTCCAATCGTGTTCGCGTGTGTTCTACCTCGCCGGCGTTCGTCGTCCAACTCCGGCGAACCGGCGATCATTTCCGTCGATCTCTGACAAGTGGTATCAGAGCCGTGTCGGTTCCTAGGGTGTGATGGCTGATCGTCAGGGCTCTCAGGACGGCCGCCGTGACTCGCCATCTCCGCCGCCTCGACGGCCGCGAATGCGCGGCGAATGGCGGGAGGTGGTGATCGAGCGCGTAGTCGAAAGAGTGTCGAGCTCGGTCGTCTACCCTGTTCTCACACGCGCCAACTACACGGAGTGGTCATTGGTCGTGATGGTGAATCTCCAGGCTGCGGGCTTGTGGGAGATCATCAGGACGAGAAATGGCACGTACCAGGAGGACCGAAGCATCCTGTCCGCGCTGCTTCGAGCTGTCCCGCAGGAAATGCAGGCGGGTCTCGCCGTCAAGGAGACCGCCCGAGAGGCTTGGAAGGCGATCAGGGCTGTTCGGGTCGGCGATGATCGTGTCAAGGAAGCAAACGTCGCCAAGCTGCGTCAAGAATTTGGCGAGCTCGCGTTCAAGCCCGGAGAAAGTGTGGAGGATTTCGCGCTGCGTCTTACGATGCTGGCGAATCAGTTGCGAGTCTTGGGGGAGGAGGTGCCAGAGAAGGAAATTGTCAAACGCCTCCTGCACTTCGTCCCCGAGCAGCTGGAGCAGGTGGCGATTTCGATCGAGACGCTGCTAGACTTGAGCGCGATCTCAATCGAGGAAGCGATCGGGCGGCTGCGCGCGGTTGAAGAGAGGAAGAAGGCAACAAGCCTGGTCAAGGATGGTGGCAGACGACTGCTCCTGACCGAGGAGGAGGGGCAGGCCCGCATGAAATCACGCGAACAAGGAAATTCGAGTGATGGCGGCCATGGCGGCCGCGGCGGAGGCCGTGGCAGGGGAAGAGGACGCAGTGGCGGTGGCGCGAATCGGGATTCAAACACCCTTGATGGGCCGCGACGCGCTGGTCCAAACGACGTTTGCCGGAGCTGCGGCAAGACGGGTCATTGGGCCCGGGATTGTCGCTCGAAGCCCAAGACCGAGGCCCAGGCGCATCACGTAAAGGAGGAGGAAGCCTCGCTTTTGATAGTTGAGGTTGAGGCAGATCCGGTTTTCCAAATCACGGCGGCGACAGTTGAGGGGGAACCACCGGCGACGGGGGTGACTGAGAGGCATCTGGTGTAGGAGACAGCGTTGGCTGACCTAGCTACCGAGGAGGACAGCAGCGCCTCCTGATGGGTCGTCGACACCGGAGCGTCCAACCACATGACGGGCGTCCGCGGCGCCTTTACCGAGCTCGACACCGGCGTATGTGGAACAGTCAAATTCGCCGACGGTTCCGTGGTGCGCATCGAGGGATGCGGCTCGGTACACTTCATCGGCAAGTCAGGAGAGCGGATCTCGTTCAACGGGGTCTACTTCATCCCGAAGCTCAAGACGAACATCCTCAGCGTCGGCCAGCTCGATGAGCTGGGATACTGGACGAGCACTCGCGGTGGAGTGATGCAGATTCGAGACCGGCGAGAGAGACTGCTGGCCACCATTAAGCGGGGCCCAACCCGTCTTTACGTGCTCGAAGCTTCGCCGGCGCGACCTGTATGCCTGTCGGCTGAGGGCGAGAAGGAGGCGTGGCGTTGGCACGCCAGACTGGGACATCTCAACTTCCCGGCGCTGAAGAAGCTGTCCAGTGAGGGGTGGATGCGTGGCCTCCCACACATTCAGCCCGTGGAACGACTGTGTGAAGGTTGTATGGCGGGGAAGCAGAAGCGGACTCTGTTTCCTGAGCAGGCAGAGTATCGGGCGAAGAATTTGCTGGAGCTCATCCATGGCGACCTGTGTGGGCCCATCACTCCGGCCACACCTGGTGGTAAGAAATATTTCCTACTCCTCGTAGATGATCGAAGTAGATTCATGTGGATCGAGCTCCTTGCAACAAAAAATAGTGCATTGGCTGCAATTCAGCATATTCAGAGTGAGGCAGAAGCAGTCTCAGGGGAAAAATTGAAGTGCTTGCGGACTGACAGAGGAGGGGAGTTCAATTCGAAGACTTTTGCAGAGTACTGTGCAGGGTCAAGGGTGAGACGCCAACTCACAGCAGCATACTCCCCACAGCAGAATGGGGTGGTCGAAAGAAGAAACCAATCAGTTGTTGCAGCAGCCAGATGTATGCTGAAGGCAAAGAATTTACCTGGCTATTTCTGGGGTGAGGCTGTCACCACTGCTGTTTACCTACTCAACAGATCACCCACTAAAAGTGTCTCAGGTATGACACCCTTTGAAGCTTGGTTTGGTAAGAAACCTGCACTGCAGCATCTTAGAACTTTTGGCTGCATAGTATATGTGAAGAACACTGGGCCTCATCTGAAGAAGCTTGATGATCGAGGAACAAAAATGATTTTTGTGGGATATCAATCAAGGAGTAAAGCTTACAGGGCTTATGATCCTAGAACCCAGAAGGTGCATGTAACCAGGGATATTGTGTTTGATGAGGATGATCAGTGGGATTGGCAGAATCAGACTGAAGATGTTGATGAGGAGCCATTCATCATTGAGTATTTCACCCTATCTGAACAAGTCCCTGAATGGGCTGGTGATCAGACAATGCCTGAGTCACCAACTGTTGCAACTTCACCTGTTGTAGCTGATGAGGTGTCACCACCAAGTTCAGAACCAGATCTTGATGCAGACCATGATGACTGTGTTCTGAGACTCAAAAAAATTGATGATGTTCTTGGACCATCAGATGTTCCTGGAAGAGCACCAAGAGACCTGAATGAAGAAGTGTTTATGATAAGTGCTGAAGAACCAGCAACTTTTGATGAAGCAGCCAGTGATCCCAGGTGGAGGAGTGCCATGATAGAAGAACTAAAATCCATTGAAGACAATGATACTTGGACTGTATCTGATCTGCCCTCTGGCCACAAAGCCATTGGTCTAAAGTGGGTATTTAAGGCAAAAAGAGATGAGCTTGGGAAGATAGTGAAACACAAAGCCAGATTAGTGACCAAAGGCTTTGTCCAAAGACAGGGGATTGACTTTGAAGAGGTTTTTGCTCCTGTAGCAAGAATGGAGACAGTGAGATTGATCCTGGCTGTAGCTGCTCATGATGGTTAGAAGGTGCATCATATGGATGTGAAGTCCGCCTTCCTAAATGGTGAATTAGAAGAACTCGTGTATGTGAGACAACCACCAGGTTTCTCCATAGGCAGAGAGGAGCAGGTCCTGAAGCTGAAAAAGGCACTGTATGGACTTCGACAAGCCCCAAGAGCATGGTACTCCAAGCTGCACTCTTTACTTGTCTCATTAGGTTTCAATAGAAGCAATTATGAGCATGCTGTGTATGTGAGACACAGGGCAAGCAAACCACTAGTAGTTGGGGTATATGTGGATGACCTGCTCATTACTGGAGCAAAGGACTCGGATATCTTTCAGTTCAAGGAAGAAATGCTCCAGAAATTTAAGATGAGTGATTTGGGTTTGCTCACTTATTACCTTGGAATTGAAGTCAGACAAGAGTTTGATTCAATCACATTGAGACAGTCTGCCTATGTGCAGAAATGTCGCGCACCCCGTTTCTGAGATGCACTGTGATACACGTATCAGTCCTTGGATCAGTAGCTGATACGCACAACACAACAGAATATATATCGAAAGCATACTTCGAAAGGTAAAACTAACCTGGGACAGGACTTTTAGTGGCCACACCATGAGGATCTCTACGACCCTACACCGGTTGACCAACTAAAAGCGGAGCAAGCAGCGAAACATTAGGGCCCAAATCCACAAGCAGACTTGGAAAGCAGAACGAAACCAGCACAACATCTACGCAATCCTCACTGTCTAAAACCACAAATGCAGGCGGGTGAGTACATAAGGTACTTAGCAAGCTCCAACACTAAACAAAGATATAAGTATAGATGCACATTGGTTGTAGCAAGAATGAGGCAGCAAGGTTCATGTTGCCAAAGAGCCAGTTTTATGCAAGGTTCACTACAGAAGATTTTAAAAAGGGAGTGAAGGCATTCATTATCCATATATTAATAAGTTGGACCTGGGGGAGTACAAACCGTTCCTGCCAGTTCCCTAATTTTTAATTGGAAGGGCCTCCACTATCCCCTCCAGACACTTTCCAAAGCACGGGTAGCTACGCCCACTCACACTTCAAGGCAATATAGAAAATCTAATCGTAGGGCGCTCGAACAGTAGCATGTCAATACCGTGACAACGGCCTATCCGGAAGGATTTTTAACTCTGCAGAGGTTGTACACTGTACCCACAGGTTATGTTACTCCTGATCATTAGAGTTGCATAACACTTATTCCACATCTACGTAGTTTTCCACAGATTCCACGCAAGGTGCAAACAGGGGCCATCCCTCGAGGTTTTTCAGACCGTCGATGACGTGTCGGTACATTCTCGGAGCTGGGTCGTGAATATCCACCACATTCACGCCTTTTCTTGGTCCCCTCCAATCCTCGGGTATTACCAAACCAGGGGCTATATCCGCGGGCTTACGCTCCCGTGACGCGGGCAATTACCGTCGAAGGCCAGGCAGCGAGTCATCTCACGCCCTTCTCCTGTTCCCTTGTGTCTTCACTACCGACCCCCCAGTGGTTCGATGTGGAAAGAATACATAGAGGGAATAAGTCCTGCCCAAAATGTACAGGTTCTGTGGTTGCACGAGAATTACCAAGTCTAGGGCTAACGAACCGGTCCTTATATGGCAGGGGTGGCGGTCTCGTCCACGGCAGGTGGACCACAGCGAAGCCTACACACCTATCACCATCACCTCAGGTGAGCCCCACCCCACGGCCAGTAACATCCCCTCTTCACCTAGCACCAGTTGTTCTAATCCCGCCCCTTTTTATTTGTACTCACACCACCAAACTCTTTCAACTCATTTTGCAAATTAATGGTATATGGTGTGGTGGTGCGGAGCACCGTAAATGGGATCCTAAGCAGATCTAGTATAAGGTAATATCCGTTCTGTAAAACTATTTAGGAACGGATTTTTTATGGCTATCAAGGACACTTCGTCAATGGTTTTCAAGAAAGGTATTCATATCTATGCAGCAAGTTACTGACATAAATATAAATACCTAGGAACAAGTAGGATTATTACTAACACAATGTTTCAAACCAAAATATCATGCATAGCAAAATAAATAGGCACTATAGGAGCATTAGCAAATTATAGGTTCAATATGAGGTTAGAGCTTGCCTGCAAATTCCTTAATCTTCAAGCTTGAGGTTGGAGGCTTCTTCTTCAAGACCTCAATCTTCAACCTTCAGCTTCGCGCCCAACCTACGAGCTTCTCTTCATACGTAGACCTTCTGGTCCCTCTTGAGGCTCGACTCTTCCTTACACTCAGCGTTATCTATGCGAAGGAAAAGCCTAATAAAACTATTGAGAAAGAAATACCACTCAAGAAGGAGCGATAAAATCCATAGAACTCCAACTAAGAACCAGATAACACCGCAAGGAAACTTAGAGCAAGTCATGTATGTTGCGGTGCCTATTAACTTAGAGTGAGGTTCAGTGAAGGGTTAACATGCATTTTCACTAGTACGAGCGGGAACACGGTGTGTAGTTTAGGTCATTTTGTGCATACCTTAATTTAGATCTTTTAACTAAATAATCATATCATTTGTGCTAATAGGTGGCACGTGCACTAGTGTATGTTAATATATTGCACAGGCTTTCTAGTGAATATTTCTTGATTCTACTATACCATTGAACTCCTACGCTAAGTATATGGTATTACTTTTGGTGCGGTGATGGGCATGCTATCATCATTAACTATCTAGTTTGTACCCACCTGAGTGTTTTACTTTAGGTAATTATTGATTAATTACTTAGTTCAATGTATATAATTAAGCTTTTAAAACTAGCAAGTGGCACGTGTGTGGGTGAATGCAGGACAGGATGCTTATAGGCTGCCATCTAAGTAATCATTTACTTTCTAATGTTTAGCTATTTGTATTTAACTATTAATCATATGATTCTAACCTTAGACTAGGTTACTTAGTGCTAACATGGGTATGCATACTAAGGTGTGTTAAATAATGGGGTTATGCTATGCGGTGGCGTGTCTTAGCTAGTATAAATCTATGCTTAGTACGCATCAAAGTTAAAGACTTGCACAAACAACGAGAATACAAAAGAAGAAACACGATTAAACTCAGCGAAGGACTTACTATGGAAGCGAATCGGCAAGACCGGAGGTTGGCTGACGTTTGGAGGATTCGATGTGATGGAGCTTGAGATAATGGTTCCAGTGGCACCAAGATCACTGAAAACTTAGTTAAGGTGTAGCGGTGGTGAGACGAACAAGGTGTTCACGATGGAAAACAGGAAATCTCCCCCGTGGACACGCTACCCGGCAGGTGTCCACAGCTGTCGGTCGTGTGTGTGCAGGTGTGAAACAGGGGACGAACTTCGTGGTGATGCTGTCAGCTGGTCTGGGACCGAAAACTGGCAAAGGCTGCATG
>BCLG01000485.1:38173-70450 GCA_001602295.1 Zoysia matrella
GCGTGGAGAGGCAGGTGGCGAGCTGCGAGAGCGCATGCGCGGCGCGTGGCTGGCGGGTGACAGCGCGACGCCGGCGCTGGCGGCGCAAAAGACAGGGAGGAAGGAGGTAAGGATGGAAAAGACGCTGACAGGCGGGACCCACGACTTCTTTCTATTTTTCTGATTTTCCGGAATTTCTGCAGCAGCCTCTGTTTTTCCTTCAAAAGGTCAACTTACCGAGCTCCGATGAATTTAAAATTTTGCAGGGTTGAAGAACTTTTTAAGATGAACGACTTTCGTTTTAGGATTATCTTCAAATTCTGAATAGATTTTATTCTACGGAACTCGGAGGATAAATGGCTATCCGAAAGGAGTAAATTAATTCGGACGAGGTCAAAAAGATCAAAAGAATTGGATGTGTTTGGAATTCAAGGACTTCGATGGGCTCGAAATTACAAATGATTGAGTTCAAAGGAATTGAATGGGTTTGAAATTTAACAATATTTGGTTGAATTTAGGACACAAGGAATGGGATTAAGAACGCAAGAAAATAAACGGTAAGGAAAAGAAAACAAAAGGGGGGTCAATCACTCAACACACTTCCAATTTTAAAATATTTAAATTTTCCAATTAACTAGGTTTTAATTTAGTGAGGTTTTTGCCTTTTGAATTGGGAAAGAAAAGAAAAGGTGAGAAGTGGAAAGAGAATGTTAGGGTGAAAGTTAGAAAAAAAATTTGAATTATGTGTTTTTAGACTTTTCCTAAATTCAGGATGTCACAAGAAATTGCTAGAGAAGGCAGGCATGGCCGAATGTAATACATGTCAGGTTCCCATGGAGCCTAGGTTGAAGCTATCCAAGGTTGGATCAAAGAAGCTGGATGATGGGACAGAATATCGAAGCCTGATTGGAGCACTCAGGTACTTAATACACACTCGGCCAGATTTAGCATATTCTGTTAGCTATATGAGCAGGTTCATGTCTGAACCATATGGAGAGCATATGGCTGCAGTAAAGCACATACTCAGGTATGTTGTTGGTACAAGAGAGTTTGGACTCACATACAGGAGAGGAGAAAAAAATGAGCTGCAGCTGCTGGGTTACAGTGACAGTGATCTCGGGGGAGACACTGATGATAGCAAAAGCACCTCAGGTGTGCTGTTTTTCTTGGGAAGGAATCCAATCTCATGGCAGTCACAGAAGCAGAAGTCAGTGGCACTCTCTTCGTGTGAAGCCGAGTATATGGCATCATCAGCTGCAGCGTGTCAGACAATTTGGTTGGATGGATTGCTGACAGAGATAGCTGGTGGACAGAGGGGACTTCCTCCGTTGTGTGTAGATAATCGCTCGGCGATTGATCTTATTCATAATCCTGTTCACCATGGTCGAAGCAAGCACATTCGGATTCGTTATCACTTTGTTCGCGAATGTGTCTCAGAAGGAAGGATGACAGTGCAGTTTGTGAAGTCTGAAGATCAACTCGCAGATGTTCTGACCAAGGCTTTGGCACGCGTCAAGTTCCAGGAAATGAGAAGCAGGATAGGCATTGATCAAGTTAAAGGGGCGCACAAGGTTTAGGGGGAGATTTGTTAGAATAAACTTGTGCGTTTACAATTTCCATTTATGTTGATCTAGTCGGTTTCTGTTTAGAATTGGTCATGGCCTGACGTGTGCTACGTTCACGCGGGGGTGAGTCTTGGTTGTCCGGGTTTAGCGCCATGATCGTGCGTGACTGAACGGTCATGGCGTCGGCGCGGCATGCTGCATGGAGCGGGCGTGTCGCGAGTTAGTGGAGGCCGAGTAAAGGCTGTTGTTATCCTTGCTTCTATAAATAATCAAGACTACTTCTTGAGGCTGCATCGCAGCAAAATACTTCCTGGTGTTCATTCTTTTCCAATCATGTTCTCGTGTGTTCTACCTCGCCGGCGTTCGTCGTCCAACTCCGGCGAACCGGCGATCGTTTCCGTCGATCTCTGACATACTCACCGCATCCAAGGAAACACTGGAAGTTCAGGCATTTTATGCTGGGCGGGATGATGTTAACCTTCTTCACAAGCTTGAACAGCAGCAGTAGCATTATCAGGTATCTGCAAAACAAGCATCCAAAGGATCATTTACTTGTCGATAGGTCACCAGATATACCGAAGAATCGAATACTATTTCTGCTGGTTCGTCGTGAAGTAAATCTTTTCTTCAGAAGGAATGTATTAAAGTAAATCAACTTACTGGGAGATGACATGGGCAACGGCAGCGCCGACAACGCCCATCCGGCAAGCAAAAATAAAGATTGGATCCAGTGCAACAATCAGAAGGTCACCAGCCACTGATTGAACAAATAAAACATGCTATCAGTGTCAACGTCTAGCCTGGAATCACAAGAAATGAATCTATGGATGGATTGCAGTGCTAAGTGGCATACAAGGGTGTCTTGGTGTCCTTGAAGCCTCTGAAAGCTCCTTGCATGGCGAGTGACAGTAGCACGGCGGGGGCACCAAGCGATCTCACCACGAGCCGCAGGACTCAACATCGGCGCGCTCTGAAATTAATAAGAAGAAAGTAAGGGTCAGGTGAAACCTACAAGAAGGTCTAGATTCTATCAGTGTCAACGTCTAGCCTGGCATCACAGGAAATGAATCTATTGATGGATTGCAGTGCTAAGTGGCATACAAGGGTGTCTTGGTGTCCTTGAAGCCTCTGAACGCTCCTTGCATGGCGAGTGACAGTAGCACGGCCGGGGCACCAAGCGATCTCACCACGAGGTAGCGCACCGCAGGACTCAACATCGGCGCGCTCTGAAATTAATAAGAAGAAAGTAAGGGTCAGGTGAAAACCTACAAGAAGGTCTAGATTGGATGCTGGTTTTGTACAGTAATGATCGACAGGTTTGACACCCATGACTCTGAGCAGCGGATTCCGAGCAGCAATTAGGAAGATGGCCTGGAGCACCCCTAGGATTGCACCGACAATCAGCGCTGACGTGACGGATGGCACAAACTTGGCCTTGTCGTTGCTGCAAACTCCTCCACTGCCGAAACAACTCTTTCGATAGTAGCATTTGGTGTGTCCCGAGCCAGAATCACCATTATTTTCCCCCTCTGGATGCTTCTCAAGGTCGTGATGCTGACAAGTGGGTAGATGCACACCTTCATGATCTGATTGAACAGGGCAATGGATACGCCCACGGCAGCGACCTCTACAGATCCAAGCCTGCCGATGAACGCTGTGTCGATAAGCGAGGCGATTGGGTCGGCCATCAGAGCAAGCGAGGCCGGGACTGCGATGCGCAGCACCTTGGACCCGAGAGCGTCAAGCTTGAAGACGTCCTTCACGTTCATGAAGAAAAGGTGTAGCCCCGTCCTCCATGGCCCGCCTGCCAATGTGGTCTTGGTCGGCAGCGGCCTGCCATTCACGGGATCGTTAGAGCTCTCTGCCGCAGCCCGAGCAGTACCCACTACCACGTCGGCATCCTCCTGATGCTGCTGCTGTTGGGACTCATCCTGGGTGCTAGAATTGGGAGATGCTTCCTGCTGGACAGCCGTCATTGAGGCAGTCTCGGTTGTACTCTCAGCTCACAGTCTAGAGATAGCTAAACCTGCATATCAATTCGAAACAAACATATAGATAGGTGTCAGTAAAAGCGTAATTTATGTCTCAGACCGTATGGTTGATGCATGAGTACGGCACAAAAGATGCATGGCCAATTCAGAAATCGCTTCCTACTAACAAGAACTGATCAGCAATTGTTCAAATGCAATGTGTGGCCCGGAAGAACCAAAGAGGCGTACTTCCGGCTATGGTTTCCAGGTTCAGCCCTGAGATCAAATAGATCCACAGAGAGAGATAGAGATAGATAGAGATAGATAGATAGATAGACAGACAGATAGGTAGAGAGAGAGAGAGAGAGAGATGCACCCTGGCTGTAGTTGATGGACTAATCAGTAAACTTGCAGTCCAAGAGGAATGGCAGTGTTCATAGAACCAATCAAAAGTACTTCCCCTGGTCTATACAAAGCTGTAAATCTTAAGCACTGGGGCCCTTTTGTTTGCTTTTCCGAAGAACATGCTGCTAGGAGCAAGGAAAGTTGCAGTTCCCCATTGTCGTACTTATATATTGTTGATCCGATAACTATATTATCATTGCTGATTTATTTACTCAGTGGCATGTCTCTAGAGAGGTTAGGATCTCCGTTAGTATCTAAGCGGCATTACTTCCTCCATCCCAAAATAAGTGATATTTTAGATTTTCAAACATCTAACTTGACCATTAATTTTATTTAAAAAATTGTGAAAATATTATGTATTTTCAAACATCTAACTTGACCGTTAATACTATAAGCATGATTTGTTTGTTCTTGTATTTTCATATATTTTTTAATAAAAAGAATGATCAAACATTGATTTTTAAAAGTAAAAAAATATCACTTATTTTGAGATGGTAGGAGTACTTGTTTGCACGCATATCAGAGCGAAGGTTCTTCCATTCGACACATGGTATCAAGCTATGCTAGGAGACAAACTTCCTCGGAGCATTCCTTATTCTTGATATCGGGTTGGTGTTGAAGATGGTCCATTGATCAACGTATGGTTGAATTAGTTTTGAATTTCATACACAATCACACAGCCTTAGCCGTGAAGCATAAATTTTCCAATCTTCTTCAAACACCTTTCTAGTTAAAAAAAGAGAGCATCTTTTCCTGTCAGCATAGCATGGATAAATAAATTGATGGCATAAGAAACAGGAAGGATTGTCCAACTTGAGCACCAGATATTACACTGGTCCCCAGACTTATAACTTTTCTGAGATACTGTACGAGCCTTCCAGCTGATGCCGCAGGACATATTTGATTGAATCTTTCAAGAGATCTGTCCAATGTGAATGAATGAACAGGCATGGGTGTTTATCACTAAATTTTCCTTTCCAAACATGCCCTATAAGTACTATTTCTTCCTGAATTGTGTGCCTTGCTTCATTGTACAGGAGTTGTTAATATGATGCGTGTTTTTAATGAAGCGTGCAAAGATTATTTTGAAATGTTGGTTTTGGTGACATGTAGGAGTAAGTTGGTTGGGCACTAGGTTTGAGTGGCGTTGTTGATTTATCTGTTAGGCTGGAATTCTAGCTTCAACTAACAGGATGGCTTCACACTTGGGTCTTTGAGACCCATAACAACTCCTCCTTTTCCCCTGCGGTACTACTGCCGAAACAACCCGCATGGCTCGCCAAGATATGCTGTGGAGGGCATGCGGAGGGGGATGAATTCTGGATGCCTGTAGCGGGCCTGCTCATGGGACCGATGGTCAGGTGGCACGCCTAGGTGTACGGCGACTGTATGGTTACATCGATGTCCCCAACAACCCCTGACTTACTAAGATCCTCTCCAATCAAGGTGGCATTACCGTGGCAAAGCTATCCAATATTTATTGTTGATGCCTTCACCTTGATTTGGGGCGCAACGGCCATGGGTCCTCTATCAGAAAATAGAGGCAGCGCCTACATATCGATGTTGGCGGCAGATCTGCATCCGTCTCCATGCACAGCGTTGTGTGTGTGTGGGTGGGGGGTCTGGCTGGTTGCTTCTCTTATTTGGTCACACGCTCACAATGGTCGGTTACTCGGTTAGCCTATAATCTGGATCGGGGGCATGGCTGTAGCATGATCCATGCATGCAGATGTGTGTTTTCCGTGGGTAGCATGTGGCGACATACTCATGCTTTAGAGTCCTGATTGTGGTGCATGCCATCGGTTGGTTCTTACGATGCAGATCCTGTGACCAACATGGAGTGATTTCTGGTTAGTGGCAACAATGGTGTCCTCCTGTTCATGCAATCATGACCGACGGCAGATTGTTTGATCTGGCCGGCAGTGGGCCAGGTCAAGATCCACTCCAGTCTTGACTGCTCATCACTGTAAGTGATCCGGCTTGCGGCCCATAAGACATGAATGATCCTAGTGTTTGTACGGCATGCACTCGTTAGCTGGGATTCACACAATCGACTTGAAATTGTAGGCTTTGGATGCAGGTGTCCCCTCTTGATTCTGAGATTTTGGGACATCTGCTCCGCTATGTTCGACCGACTCTACACCACAATAGATTACCTCATGCGTGATTTCATCATCACACTAGTGGGTAGTGGCACTTGGTGTCCCCTCTCGATGCTATGAGTTTCAGGTCACTCAGGCTACTATTGTTGTCTTTGTCTGCCATTTTGGATGCTGCAAGGAGGCCATTATACTTGTTCCTTTGAAGGCAATTAAAAATCCTCACAGAAGATGTCCTCTTGAAGATGCTTCTGATAATAACGTGTCGAGGGTATATATGCTCGTCTTTTTACCATTCTGCCAATTGTAAATGTCTGATAATGGCCAAATCGGTGATTGTAAAATAATGGCTGTAACTCTGTTGAAATATTCTTGAGGGTCAAAGCTGGATTAATGGAACCCTCCCATTATCTAAAAAGATCACATTAATTGTGCATTGATCCTTGCAGTTTTGTTCATTTTAACTCTCATTTATTTTACCTAAATACAATATGATTTAACAAAATATCTTCGACTGCACTCTAATCATTAGCTTGGGCATGAATTAGTTCACTAGATTCAGTTCTGTATTTGGGCAAAAGTTTCACATTTTGACAAATCTACTTCATACTTCCATATCTCTATTTTCCCCGAAAGTTCAGTACTTTGACTGCAAGTTTCACTGAAGTTCTCCAATCTGAAATTCGCTAGGTTTAAAGAAACAAAGAAACAAACATTCGTCTCGTCTTTTCCGGTTAAAATCTAGTGGATAGAAAAGGCAGACACGGAAGTCACAAATTGTCTATCTACGTTAAAAAGATTTTATCGAAGTGATCGAGGGAAACCTGCAATCTACACGGCGTCATGAATTATCAGTACTATGATGCCTCTGAAAGCCTGTCCAATTGCAAAAGCGACATGGTTAGGTTGTGACCGTACATGTGGTATGAGAGGTGGGGGGGTTCATGTGCTTCAGCAATCCGACACCTTTTCAAATAGTTTCATTAAATATTTATGTAGCTGTGGTTTTAGACTGTCCGGTAAGCATGTACTCCTATAAGTGACGTTTTTTTTAAAAAAAATCAACATTTGATCATTCGTAGTATTAAAAAATTTTATGAAAATAAAAAAAAACTTAAAGTATCTTTAATAATGAATCATTTCACAATAAAATAAATAATATTTTCACAAATTTTTTGAATAAAATGAATAGATTCCAAAAAATAAAAAACATCACTTATATAGTGGGAGAGTACACAGCTTTTGAATCTTAAAATGTCTGACATGTATATAAATCTATCTTTCATATGTCTCTCGGTTCTCTGCATCAAAAGCTGTAGCATCTATCTTTCATTTGTCTCTCGGTTCTCTGCATCAAAAGCTGTAGCACGTATCATTCTGTTCACGCACTGACTCGGTGTCTTGTAGCTCCCAGAATTATTCGTTGCTAGGGAGCTTCATCGTTTCAGATATTCCACGCCATTGCACTGTCAGAGAACAAGTGCACGCATGGTAGGAAAACAATTATGGTATATAAAAAATATCAGAAGTTACTGATAAATGTGATATTTTAGATATTTCAGTAATTTTGATGAATTAATTTAAATATTTTTAAAAATAATTGATATTAACTCACAATAAATTGTTTTTAATCTATAAAACAACATCGTTGTATATACAAACAAAGCAATTTTCATTGATTAAAGATACTCAATGATGAAATTTCAATAATAAAAAATATCAGACCTCACTAATAAAGGCGATATTTCCATGAAAATTCTTTGATTTTTTTTCCGTAGGAACATGCATGTCAAAGAATAAGTCCGTTCTTCAGAGTATCTGGCCATTGCCTTTTTTGAAACCAGGCATACGCCCTATTCCATTACCGAGATAACGGAAACAAAAGAACCCATGTTCCGATTACACAAGGATGTTCATGGTTGCCCACACAACCAAAGCTTCCAGATATAAACTCCAGGAAGACATAGTTACAACTCCAGAGATACATTCAAAAGAAAACTACTGCAGCATCGACAAAGCTCAGTTCAACTCCTCGCCCAACTTCCACTTCTCTTAGACGGCCTTCAAGTGTCTTCCTCCTGTGAACTTTCACCCTCCTCCGGATCTGGTGAATACTGCAGCAGCCTCGGACGGGGTCTTGTCGCTGATCCAACTAGGCGGTCAATTTCAGCCATCGACTGCAGTATACCTTCTACGCCTCGAATCAATTCTTCCTTCGATAGGCTCTTCAGTAGACCTGCCCAATATTTGAGAAACGAACAAGCATGGAAAATAATTTCTTTAGGATCATGAATCAATTTGTGTTCAAAGCAGGCTCTGTTTCTCATCTTCCAGATAGCCCACGTGATGGCGGCTAAACCTGGTACATGGAACTCCCGACAATGAGGCAAAAATTTTCTGATCCAGATATAATGTTGAGCAGCTGAACTAGGAATACAATCAGCGCCTAAGCATCTGCCGATAAAACTCCACACAGCTTTCGCCACTGGACATAAGAACAAATGAAGCACCGTTTCCTCTTGTGTACAGAAATCACATGTGTTTACTCCCCCCCCAATTCCTTTTCTTCATATTATCTGTAGTAAGAGTGGCATTCTGCTCTAGAAGCCAGAGAAAAATCTTAATCTTAAGTGGGATTTTAGCTCTCCATATGTGTTTATTAAGTCTTTGGGGATACCATTGGAAAAGCCATTTATACATAGAATTGACCGAAAATTTGCCATTAGGTGACAACATCCATTTAACAGAATCATCCACATCCCTAAACAAAAGCTATTAAGTTTCCCACGATATTCCCCCATTGCTGCTGCTGATTCTCAGACTGCCACCTTCTATAAGACATTTCCCATTCTTGATTTCGATACTGAGCAACCAAAATACCCTTGTCCTGACAGATATTATATAGATCAGGGAAAACATCACCTAAGGGTTTATCACCAAGCCATTTATCTTCTCAAAAACGAGCATTGTTTCCTTTTCCCACTTGAACAGTTCTTCCCATTAGATATAGTTCTCTAACCTTTAACATATCAAACCAACAGGGTGAATCACAGTTTTGTGTTTAACAGTAGCTATGGAAGCATTTTGAAGGTACTTTTTCTTGACAATTTCCTGCCACAGCCCCTCTTCAATCTCTAGTTTCCACCACCATTTGCTCATTAAGCATAAATTCATTAATTGTATATCTTGAATTCCTAGACCTCCTTTATTTTTGGGTTTACAAATGATATCCCATTTAACCAAATGATATTCTCTTTGTCCCCCCACCTTGCCAAAAAAAAGGGTTCTCCTAGCCTTATCCATGGTATGAACAACTGTTTTCGGTAAGAGAAACATTGACATGTGATATATAGGGGTATTAGATAGACTAGCATTAATTAATATTAATCTCCCTCCAAAGGAGAGAGCTCCCCCCTTCCAAACATCCAACTTCTTTGTAATTTTCTGATTTACCATGTCCCAATCTTTGACATGAAGCCTTGATGGACTAACTGGCACCCTCCAGGTATTTAATTGGGAACACACCCACTTGACAATGAAAGAGCTCTGCATATTCAGTAGCAATGATGTTATCCCCTCCCAACACAGTAATCTCAATTTTTTGAAAATTAATTTTGAGGCCAGACATGAGTTCAAATATATATAGCAACAACTTAACATTGTTAGCTTATGGAGATCATGTTGCAGGCACAGGATAGTGTCATAGGCATATTGTAAAATTGCTAGACCATTATCAATTATGTGAGGAATCAAGCCTGTGATCATTCCTTTTTCCTGAGCTCTATGAATCATCTTTGGCTAGACAATCTGCAGCCAAGTTAAATAGGAAAGGGGAGAGGGGATCTCCTTGTCTCACTCCCTTATGGCTTACAAAATAAGGACCCACTTGATTGTTCAACTTCAAACTAACAGTCCCACTGCATACTACCTGTTTCAACCAGGATTTCCAAAGAGGACTGAAGTTTTTAATTTCAATGCATTGAAACAAAAAGTCCCAATTCACTTTATCATAAGCTTTTTCAAAATCAAGCTTAAGAACAATTCCAACAGATTTTTCCTTCTTGGTTTCATGTAAGGTTTCATGAAGAGCCATAATGCCATCCATAACATTCCTCCCAGGTATAAAGGCATTTTGACATCTATTAATCAGTTGGTCCATGTAAGGCTCCAACCTTAGAGTTAAGACTTTAGTAATGAGCTTATATATACAATTCAACAGGCATATAGGTCTGAACTGCTGAATCCTATCAGCATCTTTGGTTTTAGGTAAAAGGGTTGACACTCCATAATTCAATCTGCTCACATCAAGTGTGTTTTGAAAAAAAATCTTCAAAGATGGCCATAATATCTCTTTTAATGATCTCCCAACATTTCTGAAAAAAATCTGTAGGGAAACCATCTGGACCCGCAGCTTTGTTTGTCTCCATATCAAAAAGGGCGTGCTTAATTTCAGCTTCAGAGAACTTTCTGTTTAGATAATCATTATCTTCATTAGACAATTTTCCCCCGCAGACCATAACATGGGATCAATAGGGATCAAGTTCCCTGGAGCCTTTCCAAACAGGTCTTTGTAAAACGAGGTGGCATGGCTGAGAAGTTCTTCATCTCCAACAATAGTGTCATCCCCATTTTTCAGACTGAAAATGGTATTTTTTTTCTTTTTCTGCCATTAGCCACTCTATGAAAAAATTTTATGTTATTATCCCATGGCTACAAATGTTGTCTCATGGCTAATGTGTGGATCGTTGTGCTAGTGGGTTAGATTCAACGGCTCATGTGTGGATCATTGCTCAGTATGGTCGTGCTGCTCAGTATCATGGCTAATGTGTGGATTGTTCTGCTTGTGGATCCTTGCTCAGTATGTAGTGAACAATTGTGTTCTGGTGCATGGCGTGCAGCTGGTACATGGCTTTGTGTCGCCAGTTCCTAACTTAGTTCCATGACTTACGCATTCGATCGCTTGGGCTGTTTGTATCGAGCGGTTCATGTTCTAACTCATGCGCTTTACGTGACATAGATCATGGTTTTTATGACTGGCTACGATTTCCTTATCAGGTTGTGTGGACATGTTGCGTGTCTCTTGGGAAGGGTAGTTTGTTTGTCCTGATGCTTGTTCAAAAAGAAAAATGAAAGACTATTATTCTTGGTTTGCTCGATATTCTGATCGATGGATATGATTACTGATCTAAGCCAGGTGATTCTAACTCAGATTCCAAATGTGAGGGTAAACATAACTGTTCAAGGACCATCGAAGGGAATTCGAAATTTGTTGTTATATATTATACGCAGTTTGGACAGGACGACTTATATATACATATCATCAGAACTCTTTTGGGCCTGTCGTTTTTGAGATACATTCAGAACTTTTTCTTGCTTTTGAGAGTTTGCCCATTCGGTTTTTTGGGCCAACAAACCCGTGTGGTTGTGTAATTAGGTGGCTGTTGTGGGATCAACAGCTTGTGGGCATCGTGCCTGTTGCCATTGTTGTATGGTTGGGTGTTATGCCTGTGGGCGCGCGGGTTTTGAGTGTCTCTTGCCATAGAGAACCTGTGCACTATTGGGATGTCCTTACCTCAATTTCTTCTATGGTGTCAGCCACTGTTACAAAATGAGCCTACGGTGTCACTCAAAAATTTATAACAAAGTCAAAAATTTATAACAATGTCGGCCGAACATAACAGCCGACACTAACAAGTCCCGATGGCCCTCCAACGTTACGACCCAACACTGTTGTGACCCCAACAGTGTCGAACACAAGTGATATCATTCTACAAAACGACACTAATTGCTAACATTATTCAATAGTGTCGGTCTCAGTAGACGTCACGAGCAACCGATAGTACAGAACATGTCGGTCATTGCTTACTTCATTCACATCGGACACCAGAAAGAAACACTATAGTGTAGGACAAATGTGATCTAAGAAAAACCAACATTGATAATGAACATATCAGCGTCGGTCGTGCTGACGTCAATAAAAACCAAAACTAGTATCTTTTAGCAGTGTCGGTTTTTAGTGCTGTAGGTCAGACGACACTGCTATCGCATGTATTGTGTCATTTATGATGATCTCAATATTTCCGACAATGGTAGTTTGTGTATAAATACTCGTCCCCTTTCTCTCGTTGAGGCACTCTGTTCGATTCTGTTTCGAAAAGTGTGTCCGTACGGCGGCCGAAAAATTTGGAATATAAGGGGGACGATTTTGATTTCGTTTTTAATCAAAGGATATTGCTCCAGGAGGTAAATCCATGTCATCTTTGGAAGTTTTATGGTCTTATGATGTGGTTTTGATGTAGGTTTAGGGCGAGATATCATGAGTGGAGTTTGAAGTAAACTTAGCGTGTACAGGCGTAGATTTAAGGCGGGTTTTGTAGATCCCAACTAATTTTGCTGACCTCTTTGCTTTATACTGATTTGTCTAAGAGTATTAGTACATAGATAATTAGCTAGATCTCTAGTTTACATATATAATAAGACCTACACTATGTTGTGGGTGGGGGCATGGGGAGAGTGAAAAATTAATTGTATATCTAGTTAATTTTATATCCTTCATATTATAATTTTCTCTCTCTTTATTTCTTTTTATATTAGTGATTTGTGAAGATGGAGAACAGATCTTGGATGTACAATGGCGCTGGCGGAAATCCATTTTTATATTTCAAAAATGTCACTTTATTTGTCGAAGCCGCTAAGACCAGAAATGTACATATGAAAACAAATAGATTATGGTGTCCACGTAAGAAGTGCAAGAATTTTGTATTATTTGACACACCCGAACAATCTGTGAGCACTTGTTGGAAAATGATTTCATTGAGAACTACTTAATATGGACAAAACATGGAGAGACACAAGCGAATACACCAAGCAGTGGAGAACAATAAGATGGAATTGGATACAACAAAGAGAGGGTAAGAGGTGAAGGCAACATCGAAGAGACAAGGTCAGAAGGAAACAACACAGAACAGAGGGATGAAAGAAACAACGATGATTCTGATGTGTTTCAAGAAAGTCAGATATTAAAGGCTTCGATGTCGACGAACTGTTGCACCACATTGGGCACGAGGAAATACTGGAGAACAAAACAAGAGGCTTAGATAACTTACAGATTTTAAAGAAAGCTTCGAAACACCTATACGCTAAATCAAATGGGTGTGATAAAGAATGCACGATATTGCAAACAATGCTTGATCTTCTCACACTAAAGGGCAAGTATGGGTGGTCAGACACATCTTAAATGAATTGCTAGAGCTCTTAGCCAAATTATTATTGAACCCAAACAATTTGTCAACTACCACGTACCTTGCAAAAAAATTATTGTCACCATTGACACTAGGCATACAAAAAATATATGCTTGTTCGAACCACTGCATATTGTACCGCAAAGAGTACGTAAACGACGTGAGATGTCAAATGTGCAATGCCAGTCGGTACAAAAGGAATGATCAAAGTGACGATTCAGGTTATGTGGATCAACAAAAAGGAAAGAAAGGGAGAAAGATGAAGAAAAGCATTTGTAGCAGTCTGGATGACCAAGATGGCGACAAAAGAAAAGTTCTAGCACTTGTGATCTGGTACCTACCAGTAATAGATCGATTGAAGCAACTATTCTCCAACTCTAGAGATGCTGAACTCAAGATCTAGCATGCGGCCTCTGATGAGTGCAAAAAAGACGAGAAGCTTCGACACCCGGCCAATGTTCGACAATGGAAAACCTTTGACGTTAACCATCCTGAATTTGCCAGAGATCCAAGAAACTTAAGGCTAGGCTTAAGTACTGATGGAATGAATCCTTTTGGTGAGATGACAAACCCACATAGTACTTGGCCAGTGATTCTACGCCTATACAACATACCTTCATGGCTATGTCACAAGTAAAAGTATCTTATGTTAGCTATCCTTATTTCTAGTTCTAAACAAGCTGGCAATGATATAGATTTTTTTTAGAACGTTTAATGGAGGATATGAAAAAGTTATGGGAAGATGAGGTCTGTGTTTGGGATACTTACAAACAAGAGAGCTTCACACTGGATGCCATGATTTTTGTTACCATCAATGACAGTCTCGCATGCTTTACACTAACTGGACAGGTTAAAGGGAAGACATGATGTGTAGTATGTCTGGACTAAATATCGTCAATGTACCTTCCTTTCTCATGTAAGTTGGTATACATGCGGCACCGACGATTCTTACCAGAAAAGCACAAGTATCGTGCAATGAAGGATCAATTTGATGGTACAGAAGAAATATTTGGCACCGATCAATCGTGATGGTAAATTTGTGTTTGAATTGGTCAGAAATATCCATACCGTTTTCGGTAAGGCAGTGAAAGGAAAAAAGGAAGAAAAATGATAAGACTTCAGGAGATGTTCTATTTAAAAAACAATCAATATTTATCATACTGAAAAGAGTTGGAGATTGGCCATGTCATAGATACTATGCATGTTGCAAAGGGTGTTGTTGAAAGCATGATTGGTACCTTATTAGATATCCTAGGCAAGACAAAGGATGGACTTAGAGCACGTAGGGACCTAAAAAAATGGAAATAAGACCAGAACATCATCCTCTGATAAGACCAAATGGAAAGTATTACCTTCCACCGACTAGCTTTTCTCTCACACTTGAGAAGAAAAAATCAGTATGCAAGTGTCTACATGGTGTTAGAGTCCACATAGGTTTCTCATCGAATGTAAAGAATCTTGTTTCAATATCTGAGCTGAAGATGACTGGGTACAACACTCATGACTGTCATACCATGCTCACCTTATTCCTTGCTATTGCAATCAGGGTTGTCAAAGAACCATACATAAAGATGGCCGTCATACGAATGTGCCACTTCTTTAATGCTATATCCAAGAAGGTAATCGACATTGCTGAGTTGAAGAAGACACGTAAACAGATGAGGGAGACTGTGCCAACTCGAGATATGCTTCCCTTTATCTTTCTTTGATATGATGGAGCATTATATGATTCACATAGCAGATCAAATTTTTGTCCTCGTCCCTGTTTATCTGCATCACATGTATCCATATGAGCGTTATATGTCTATTATGAAGGGCTATGTAGTACGCAATCGTGCTCACCCTGAGGCTTCCATGATAGAGGGTTACACAACTGAGGGTTCTTGAGTGCTACAACCATTACATGAAAGATGAAAAACCAATAGATGTGTCGGTGTCACGGCACAAGGGGAGGCTCCTAGGAAAAAGAACAGAAGGAAGGAAAACATTCAACTATCAGAGTTTTGTAAGAGTCCGAGATGCACATTATAGCATCCTTCATCAGTTACATATTGCAGCACCTTACATCCAACAACACTTGCAACAGCTTTGTGAAAAACTGAACATTCCACAGAGAATTGGATCATGAAAGAACACAAAAGATGTTTCATGTCATGGTTGAAGAACCAAAACCTCCCTATTGGTACAACAAAAGATGAAAAATGATGCGTTTATTGGCCGATGGTCCCTTAATGTTAGTTACATCATGACAGGCATATGACATCAATGGATTCACATTTTTTACCAAGACAAAGGACGACAAGAGCCAACAACAAAACAATGGTGTTAGAGTAGATGCCGAAGATAGTGAGGGGAACAAGAACACATATTATGGATAAATTGATGAAATTTAAGAACTCAACTATGGAACAACTTTAGAGATCTCTGTATTAAGTGCCAATGGGTCAAGCACCCACAAGGTGTAGAGGTGGATGAAATAGGCTTCACCCTTGTGTCCCTAAACAACACAGGTCACAAAGATGACCCATGGATACTCCCACAATGTGTCAGTACAAGTATTTTATGTTCTCGAGCCCGAACACAAGAAGAAGCACATTGTTATCACTGGAAAACAAACGATCATCGAGGTTAATAATATGATAAATGATGAAGAATACAACAAGTTTGATGAAGTGCCCCTTTTTGCGAATACAAAAATAATAAATATATTTGAAGCAAGACTCAGTTATTCATCAGTTGTTCCCTTCATGCGCAATGATGGTGAGGAGAAGTTAGTTCAAGCTAAGTAATTGATTAAACATGTCATAGTTTTGTAATCAAATTATTTGTAATCTAATTATTAAATATTATAAATGTGTCCTCTTGTTTTGTGATATTAAGGCTATTATTTTTCCCTCCGTTCCAAATTACTAATGTTCCCTCCGTTCTAATATATAATTTATATAATGAAAAAAGGAAGAACGTACAACAATATGTCCAGATTGGACATTGCTGCCCGTGCAATCTCCAATCTGGACATACAGTTTACATGCTCTCTCGAGTAATGACAGAAAGCCAGAGCTTATAAATTGGTTGATACTTGCAAGAAAAGGCGAAGTGGGACTAAAGTACAAGTAAAAGTGTCGGTCGATTATAACGTCAGCAGAACCGAAATTATAATGAGCAATAGTGTCGGTCATATATGACGTTTGCAGAAACCAACATTAATGCTACTCCGTATTATATTTCAGTACTACCTCCGCTCCAAAATACTCCCTCTCTTTCAAAATATTTATTAAATTACAGAATCTATCCATATCCATGTCTCTTATTATATTTAACTTGCAGTAAAAACTTTTATAATATTATAGAACTTGCAGGATTCTTATAATATTTAACTTGCAGTATTATTATTTATAAAATTACAGAATCTCTAATATCAATTTAGGTAACTTATATTTCTATTATATAATAATGAAAAAAAGAAAAATGTACAACGATATGACCAGGTTCGGCAGTGGAGGTTACGCAAGTTATGCGCTACCTCCACTGCCCACCTGCCATAAAGTTTACACGCTTCCTCGTTTACGGACAGATAGCCAGAGCTTATAAGTTGGTTGACATTACCAAGTATGAGGTGGGGATAAAGTTACGCTATGTCATAGTGTCGGACAAATATGACATCAGCGGAGACCGACATTACAATGACTAATAGTGTCGGTCCTGTATGACATCAGCAGAAACCTACATTAAAACGAGAAACCGATATTACAATCGAGATTACACTTTTAACTTGTAGTAATAATATTTATAAAATTACAGAATCTGTCCATATCCATGTCTTATCCAATGTGTAAAATGTTAGTCGTGATTAAATTCCACTAATGATAAATCAAATAATAAATTTTTTTTACATATTTGAACAAATTTTGTGAATAAGATGAATGGTCAAAGTTAAAGTTAGAAGTCAATGGTGTTAATAATTTATAGCAATACGGACTAACTTGTAGTAATAATATTTATAAAATTACATGTATAGTATCGAGGTGGGACAAAAATGTCACATAAGAGTGTCGGACAAGTATGACGTCAGCGGAACCTGACATTACAATGAGCAATAGTGTCGCTAATGATGATGTCACTGAAAAATGACATTGTGTATCTTCTCATGTTCGGGCTCGAGAACATTACAGTAGTGACAGTACCAATTAACATATCCATGTCTCTTATAATATTTAACTAGTAGTAATAATATTTACAAAATTACATAACATGTAAACATAATATTTATAAAATTATAAAATTACTACTACTACTTATAATAACTACTCTTTCATGTCCGAGTCCTCCATGTCGAAGTCCTCTTCATCCTCCTCTTCCTCCTCTTGAACAGCTGATTTGGCCACCTTAGTGGAGAAGCGCTTGATGCTCGTCTTTGCCTCTTTGGTCGCTGCGTCGAGATGGGAACACCAGCTGAACTAGGGTGTCGGAGGGGAAGTCAGGCTGGCATACCTTTACCGCAGACAGTATGCGGTCTGCAACTGCCTGCCTCAACTCCCGGCGCTCTGACTCAATCTTCTCAGGGAGCCGACTCAGCATCCCTTCTAGAGGACCCATGGCGTGGAGAAAGTGGGCAGGAGACCCCCCTTGCCCTAAAGGAAGCTTCAGACTCCTCAGCTTTAGATTCTTCACAGCACCATTCATTTTCTTGAAGATGTCCGATACCATGTCGGTTTGAAGCCGGAGGGACACTCGGAGAGTGTCAAGATCTTGGCATAGCCTGTTGAGTCGTGCCTGCGACTCCTCAAGCTGCCTCTCCAGCTCCTGCACTTTTTGGGACGCCATCGGAGACGAAGATGAAGATGGTTCGAAAGAGGGTTCAAAAGAGATGTAGAAGACAAAATGGAGAGCGCAAGAATGAGGAGCACAGTTGCGATTCCTTTTATAGCCATTAGGTGAACTCCTCACATTGCGAAGCTCCAGCTCCACTGAGCGTTTCACATTCTGATGCTCCTGTTGGATCCTTCTAGTGGGACCGAGAGTTTTCAATATTATAAATGATAATATGTGACGGTCAATATGGACACTAATGGTGTTAGTCAAGTTTGACGTTAGCATAAACTCACATTACAATGAACAATAGTGTCGGTCAAGTTTGACGTCAGCATAAACCGAGGTAACTTACTTCTATTTTTCTGAAAGCTGAACTGGAGCATATTTTTCTGAAAGCTGAACTGGAGCATGTTTGCCACTGAAACAGTGAACCAAACAACTTTGACAAACCAAACACTAAAACAATGAACCAAATAACATTGACACAAATCAAGCACTGAAACAGGGAACAAATTACAGCACTGGATATACAATTTCATAATTCAAACAAAAATTAGATTTTGAATCACAATACATTTCTCACATTCTCCTACTTTAACAGGTTTGCCACCAATAGTCCTACCATACAACTAATTAAAGCAGTGATGACAATAACTCCATCAGCTAGCACTCCTGCCTTCATCTTTGTGCTCAACTTCTTGATCACATGCTTCAACTCAGTTAATTCACACGTCATTTGCGCAACTTCAAGCTTCAACTTTGCTACTTCCACAGACACATCAATTGCTTCCTTCTATTCTTCCTCTGATGGAACCTGAACATGGTGGGGCACATTTGCAGCCAACGGTCTCCTATACTCTGTTTCCCACTTTAAAAACCGCACCTCATTGGATCATCCTATAATGAGACTCAGAGCATTGTAAAGAACAGGTGCAGTAAAGCAAGTCAAATCGGAGCAGAATTAAACCCTCATCTATTGATTCTCCTCGCATTTGAAGAAGAATTCACCGTACGTGTTGGCCTTCTTGCTCTGCAGCCTAATGACCCACTTTCCACACTTTGGACAATCAACCAGGGGGAGTTGCAACACATTCAAGCTGGTCGCCAGGCTCTGAGATGTCGTAGTCTTCACTGAGCTAGATGAAACCCTAGGCTCTGACATGGATCAACGGGAAGAGGCCAGGGACATGGTCCCCCGCCACTTGCCCTCAACGACTATGCTTGGGCTCGAACACCAGTTATCGAGCAATGGGGAACGAGGATGACCAGGAGAGCGAGCGAGATTCGAGCGTGGGATTAGAATGGAGAGGATGCCGACGCGCGGGGATAGAAGAAGTAAGGGGAAGGGCAATTTTGATACAAACAAAAATTAGCAATAGTGTCGATCATGTATGACGTCAGCGGAAACTGATGTTACAAATAGCAATAGTGTCAGTCATGTATTAAGTCCGCGGAAACCGACATTACAATTAGCAATAGTGTCGATCAAATATGTTGAAGTCATCTTTGAGCGACATTACTGTAGTGAATACCAATTAACATATCTCAGAATCTTCGATGAACACATGCTGATCGTTACAAATTAGAAATATCATTACAAATTACAGTAGTGATATTTTACAAAATCATTACAAATACATGTCTTCAAGAGGGTTGACAGAGCTTGGAACGGCAAGGGCCACATCTACCTGCTGCTCAACGGCGGCGACATTCTCAGAGGCCGATGCCTATCAAACGTTTGGCTCGGCTCGGGCTTGAAAGGGAACGTCGAGATCAAGTACAAGATGTAGGCTAGAACACTAGAAATGTCATGATGCCAGTATTGCAAGGGCGAGAGAAGCTAGATCTAGACATTATTGATGAGCGTCCGCATGCTCTTCACGTTGTGTCGGTCACCGCAAGGTGAAGAGCATGCAGACGCTCATCAACAACGTCTAGATCTAGCATGCATCGCTCTTGCACTTTTGGTATCATGATATTTCTAGTCTTCTAGACTATATCTTCTACTTGATCTCTGTGTTCCTTTTCGAGGGATCGAGCCAGACGAGTGACAGGCACAGGCCTCCGATAATGTTGCTGCCGTTGAGCAGCAGGTAGACGCGGACCCTGCCGTTCCAGGCTCTGTCAAACCTCTCGAAGACAGTTCTAGGCTCTGTCAAACCTCTTGAACAGAGGTTGAATGAAGTTCTAGGCTCTGTCAAACCTCTTAACAGAGATTACAGGACACCAAACTTGAGAATGAGTCCTGAACTCACTGCCATAAACCCTAATAATTTGATCTGACAACCTGCATCAAATGAGAATAACAGATCCGGTAAACAAATGATTTTTCAAAAAGATCTGACAAGCGAAATATAGAATTTGTATACGCTCAGCAGGCGACCCGTGAGCGACTGGGCATCATAAGTAATAACTGAAGAAGGACCACACGAGCGATGTGACGGAGGAGGAGGAGCGGCGGTGATTCGGGTGAGGAGGAAGGGTAGCGTGCGGCGGCTGAGGGGCGGCGGCGTGCTGACAGTTGAGAAGCAAGGGGGCGAGATACATATGTATATAGGCGAGAATTACTAGGGTTTAGTTAGTATTGTCAGTCAGTGTGACATCACCAATAACCGAAATTGCAAGGACAACAGTGCTTTACTACTGTAGTGTCGGTAGCTACCTGACCGAAATTACAACACTCAGCAAACATAACTGAAAACATTTCAATTTTTTTAAGCACCAAATGTTCCATTATTTTGTACAATGTTTTCTAGATGTATAAGCATTCATATTTCATATTAGAACATATTTCTTAATAAATTTTGTAATCACATTCAAACTACATTCAAGATTTTCTTGTACTCATAACGTATAGTGCTATATGATTGGTAACCTATAGTTCTATTTGAACTAAAAATTTCATTAAAAGACTCAAAAAAATTCAAACAGAAAATTTTTAGGTTCCGTACACAATGCAATTTACTAAAATCAAATTGTAGATCAAATATCATTATATACATCGAGAAAAAAAATTAAAGAAATTGTTAAACTTATTAACAGTGTCGAGCAAGCTAACATCAGCGTAGACCGACATTGCAAGGCCAACAGTGTCGGTTGGACGTGACCGAAATTACAACGTCACTCAGAAAACATAACTTAAATTATTTCAAATTTTTTTACATGCCCTATGTTCCATTATTTTGTACAATGTTTTTTAGATGTGTAAGCTTTCATATTTCATATTAGAATGTATTTTTTTTTTATAAATTTTGAAATTACTTTCAACCTACATTCAACATTTTCTTGTACTCATAACGTATAGTGCCATATATATGTTTGGTAACCTATAGTTCCATTTAAACTAAAAATTTCTTTAAATGACTCAAAAAAATTAAACAAAAATTTTTCAGGTTCCTTACATAATGCAATTACTAAAATCAAATTGTAGATCAAATACCATTATATACGTCGAGAAAAAAATATTAAAGAAATTACTAAACTTATTAACAGTGTCGGGCAAGCTGACATCAGCGTAGACCAACATTGCAAGGCCAACAGTGACGGTCTTTTACTTCTGTATTGTCGGTCAGACGTGACCGAAATTACAACGTCACTCAGCAAACATAACTTAAATTATTTTAAATTTTTGTATGCGCCATATGTTCCATTATTTTGTACAATGTTTTCTAAGCTTATAAGCCTTCCTATTTCATTTTAGAACGTATTTTTTTTATAAATTTTGTAATCGCTTTCATCCTACATTCAACATTTCCTTGTACTCATAACGTTTAGTGCCATATGATTGGTAACCTATAGTTTCATTTGAACTAAAAATTTCATGAAAAGACTCAAAAAAAATTCAAACAAAAATTTATCAGTTCCTTACACAATGCAATTTACTAAAATCAAATTGTAGATCAAATATCATTATACATGTCAAGAAAAAACATTAAAGAAATTCTTAAACTTATTAGCAGTGTTCGTAGTGTCGGTTCTTGTGACATCATGGTGCCCAACTTTGGTATTCTTACTATATAAGTGGGCCTTGTCACTTCGTTCCCCACTAAACCTGATGGCCTTTTCATTTCCCGCGCGACGTCGTTACGCTGCCAAAATGTTTTGCCACCCTAAACCCGTCACCGCCGCTCCCGTCGCTGCTCCTCCGGCACCGGCCGCGGCAAGTCGATCGTCCTCATTGGCTCTGGCACCGGTCACGGCTGTGCGTCCTCCTCTGTCCTCTGGCTGCGCATTCGCCTCCGACCTCAGTGCCCAACGTGTTACCTACGACGGCTCCGATCTCTCGGTGTCTCCTCTCCCCCTCACCCACTCTGGAACCCTAATGTAAGTACCCTCACCCATTCTTGCTCGATAAGCCGCCTCCCGTCCCCCATTTCGACAATCTGCAAACTGTAAGTCGCATCCCCTCCCACCATTGTTCCTCTCAATTTTTGTGGCTTCGAAATGCTATATGACATTTTATATATATATATATATTATTGTTTAGTTTATGGATACATTATAAGTCCTTTGGCACAAAGATAAAATTTTTGATTCCTATGTTTCTCCAATGAATTTGATATGATTCCTGTGAAATTCTTGTGCGAATCCCGTGAAATTGATGTATGAATAACAATGTCGGTTTGATGACGTCAGCGACCAACACTGTTACTGTATGGTGTCGATATTGCTGACATCATCTTTGACCGACACTACTATGACACCTGTCCTAAATTCTCTTATATATAGGAAGGTTGCTATTGCTATATGACATCTAGATTATAAACATAATCTAGTATAATCAAATTTTAGGCACAATGTATTTATTATAATAGTACTTTTCAATATAATCTAGTATAACAAGGACCTTAGAGCGTTGGAAGGCTATTAAATTGGCAACCCACACTGAGAGCAAAAGTTTTTCTAATCTGTACCCTCTTCTTTTCAATATCCATTCAGATATATATTTTTCTATTTTTAGTACACAATCTCTATAATGGAGGAAGTTGGTGCATCGACACCTGTGGCTTCTTCTCTCAAAAGCTCAAGTAGCACATCTTTTGAGGAACCTTCCCCTCCCTATCCTCCATGCCACAAGAAGACCTTGATTACAATCCAACCAATGAGGTATTTTATAATCAAATTAACACTGTTCATTTTAACTCAAAAGGAAATGCCTGATACAACTGTATCTTTTGTAGCGTATTCTCGCTCGAAGTACTAGACAACTTAATTTCAGTGATGAAGAAAAAGCGACAGTGCCGACTGAGGACACGATCGCCCCCACATCATCCACTTCACAGAAGACACAAAAGGGTGGTTCCAAGAAAGTCAACAAGCTACATGCTAGAATTTTTGCTGTAGAGGTTGTTGACCAATGTGGTGCACCTGTGGAGCCAAAAGGTATCAACGCAAAATGGCATAATGATTGTGGTGTGTTAGTTACAGAAAAGTTAGGATTACATTTCATGATTCGCGTAGTGTGCTGGAAGAAAAAAGAATGAATTGTGGGGTAACTTGTGCGCAAAGTACCTTTTCCCCACAGATTGCTTTGACCATGCAAAAAAGGCTTCTCTCTACACAATGGGAAGATGCCTTCGGACATTTAGGACGAACCTTAATAAGGATTTTGTTCGAAAGGGTCTGACACCATTCAACAATTGGTTTCATCACACCTTATGATTGAAAAGCATTTGTTGAGAAGATGACATCAGAAAATGCTTTAAAGAGTAGCAAGTCTTTTAAGGAACTGAGTAAAAGAACAAGATGCATCCTAATCTCGGTCCAGGTGGATATGCTGCTAAAATCAAACAGTGGAGGCTAAAAGAACAGGATCGAGAAGCTGGGATATAGGACCCACTTGAAGGATACAGTGAACGCACTCGAAACTGGGTCTTGAGTCAATCCAAGTCAACTGCTGATAGGCAATTGATTCTTAAAAGCTCAGATATTAGTGAAGTTGTACAAAAAGCCAAGGAGCTAGTTGCAAAGGAGAAGGAAGTCACTTTTAAGCCAAAGAGGAAAAGGGACTAGCTTACTGTTGCCCTTGGAAACGAGGAACATTGAGGTCATACACGAGCCGTCTCTTCATTGGGTGCGTGAAAATTAGGGTTCTCGGACGACGCCAGCAGCTACGAGAAGCGTGATCCACCCAACAAGCATGATGAACACAAGAAGTGGAAAGAAAACTTCTTCCAATTCCTCAAAGAAAATCCATAGTTCATCCAAACATTTGCTGTACCAGATGTCTGAATCAGTGTCAACAACATCGAGACAGCTCCAACTACTGAAAACCTGCCTCCAAGTAGCCATGGGTCCGCGCTTGAACCGGCCACTAAGTACCCAGTGCATGATATAATCGAGAATACTCCTTGCTCATTGAATATGGCTCTTGGCAGGAAAAGGAGCATAAGGGTTGCAGAAGGCAGTGCAATGCCTGGTCGTACATTTTATACTGTATTTATTCCACCAGGGTGTGCCAAGGTGCAACTAATCAAGATAGTAGATGACAAGTATCTTGATTTTGGTCTCGATTATCCTGATAAGGAAGAGGGGATTGACACTTTAGGAGATGCCGTTAATAACTTCGTCCTTTGGCGTCGACGAGACATTGTTTTGCAATCTGCAGTTGGAACGACACCAGTGTCTCGACCTACTCTAGCACTTTCACCTCGGTCTTCTCCAACAGAAGAGAATGAATGTGCTAGTGTTGAGGAGCCTATCATGGATCCCCTTCGCTTCCCGAGAGACATGAGGATGAGGCTGCTGCTGCTGCTGAGGGGCCTCTTATGGGCCCCCCTCCGCCTCTCGAGAGACATGAGCATAAGGCTGCTACTGCTGTGGGGCCTATCACGGACCTCCCTCCGCCTCCTAAGACACATGAGAATGAGGCTGCTCTTGCTGAGGGGCCTATCATGGACCCCCTCCGCCTCTTGAGGCGCACGAGGATGAGGGTGTTGCTGAGAAGCCTACTGATGACCGCCAACCGACACGTGCTAAAGACTCAACATCCAGCAAGAGTACGGATTAGCACCTTCTATTAACTAGTATGTTAAACGCTGAAATGTAGAACACACATTAATGTTTTCTTTTACAGTTCAAACGTTCCTCAAGGGTATGAGAGAACCATACACCTATGAGAAAAAGGAACTGGTGGAGCACACGCCTCTGGTGCCCGAGGGTCTTCCTGAAGGATCTTGGAATCTTATAGAGGATGATTTTTCTCAGTTCAAACATGGCATGCCGCTATTACCGAGCCGTATGTTCAAGGAGAAGGACTGGATGATGCGTAGATTTCACGGGTGGTACTTAGAAGCATGTGCTAAAGGTGTTCAGTGTATCTAAGCTATGATTTCTGAGGAACTTTTAACACTGTGCCAATGGATCTAAATGTGCCATTTGAAGACATACATGCCCTCTATCGACTTAAGAGATTGGATGCCAGTCTTATAACTGTATGGTGCTTGTAAGTGTTTCAAACAATAATAACCTTATAATTAGTCATACTATTAATTAACACCATAATTGACTATATATTGTTTCATGTTTTTTAGAATGTGCTTCCACTGTGGTGCGGATAAGAAAGTTAGGGACCTTAACCCAACAGCAATAAGCCAATCAACGATCAACGTCCCTATGGACCACTATGACTTGAAGGGCAAGAGGAAGAATGAACAAAAGGCATACCATAAGGTGTTAATCGAAAATGTTAGGAATGTTGTATCAGCCTACATTGGTAGGGCCATGTACGATTGGCGGATCAGGGAGTGCATCATGGCTCCTTATAACTTTGAGTGAGTATGCTTTCCTCTATCACTTATTTAACCCTACTTTTGACTAATAAATTGAACTAACATGATTAAGTGTACTTTTGTTATAGCGATCATTGGATTGCTTTCATGATATATCCAAAATATGGGAAGGCTTGGGTATTTGACTCCATTGATCGTAAGAGAATCACCTACAACGATTTCTTGGAAGTCTTTGATGCGTAATGACCTATAATATCATTTTAATTCTTATAGTGATCTGATATTCATAATTATGACACAATATTTCTCATCGGTGACAACTCTTACAAGTTCTACATTAAGTTTGGAGGAAAACACCATCCAAAATGGAAAGAAAAATTATCATACAAAACACATTTTGTGGTACTACTACACCATAATTTAATAATTTATATCACTATATGTTTGTCTATATCTTTGAGACTTCTAACCTTTTTATTTTGTTCCCAAAGTGTGCAAAACAGGCTCCTGGCAGTGTGCATTTTGGCTACTATGTGTGCAAATACATAGAAGCTGGCTTTGGAAAATACATGACATTGCCCAAAGAAGATTATGTATGGAATAAATGTAAGTACTTGCAGTTTTAGTAATGTTGTTATACGCATTTTCACACTGTATTAATATTTGCATTTTAGTAATTAATAATTATGTTCTTAATATTGGCAGCCAGACAAGCAGGTGCAAGTGCAATAAAGCCAATTTGATGAAGCCACACTCAATGACATTACATCTCGGATGATCCGCTTTGTGATGCATAAGTTTATTCATCCAATGAGTAAATATTATGACCTAGAAGGTGATGTGGCAAGACATGATGAACTTTCTAATTGGTGCGAGAAATATAACAATTATGAACTAATTCGACAAAACTTTGAGGCTGGGCAGAAGAGAATTAATGAACATGATCGCGGTGTGCCGAGCAAATAAAATTTTAGTTGTTAGTTCTATGTGAAGTATGTATATTCATGTATATGTGTAAATTAAGCTGCTGTAGTGGATGAACTTGTGTACATATGTGACCCTAAACATTCACTTTGTGAATACATTATCTCTGTCAATATATTTTATTAATCTGTTATTTGCATTTGATTTGTGTTATTCATATGGCTCTTATTCAAATACATGAAAGTGTCGGTTTTGTGACGTCACAGAAGCCGACACCCTTAATCCAAGTAGTGTCGGTCATGTGACGTCATAATGTATGACATGAGAGTCCTATAAACAATGTCGGTAAAATTGACATCCTTGAGACCGACACTACTGTAGTGAGAGCAGTGTCGGTTGTATGACATCAACACAACTGAAACCACTGTGAAAATATCAGTGTCAGTTCTATGACGTTATAATAAACGAACTAATGTTAACGTAAATCAATGTCGGTTATATGGCGTCAAGAGAGCGACCCTGGTGTAACAAATAGCAGTGTCGGTCAGATAATATCATGTCGTCCGACACCGCTGTTGTAGTTACTTCTGTTGGTCAGATGATATCATGCTGTCTGACATTGCTGTTATTGTTACTAGTGTCAGTCCGATGATATCATGCCGTCTGACATTGCTATTGTGATTGCTAGTGTCAGTCTCGCTGGCGTCATCTTGACCGACCCTAAAGACACTGCTATCACTGTTGGCCAGATGATGTCATTTAACCGACACTGATAATTTGATTCAGTGTTGGTTTCTTCGGTCTGATGTTGATTACCATTTACAGCAGTATCGTATGAGGAGTATCGCACAATTTGACCGACACTGCAGAACCTTATGACCCGACATTGAAGGGTCTTTTCGTAGTAGTGAGCCGAGTAGCTGTTGCATCTCCCAATTAAAAGCGCACTCCCTCCATTTTTAAATTGATGTCGCTGTTGACTTCTAACATCAACTTTAACCATTCATCTTATTCAAAAAAAATTAGTTCAAATGTGCAATATTTTGTTATAATTTGATTTATTATTAGAGTTATTTGAATCACAGCTTAAAATTTTACACATTTGAACTAATTTTTTGAATAAAAAAATTTCCTAAATTGCTATTTGAAGTCAATGGCAACTTCAATATAAGAATGGAGGGAGTAATTAAGACGGCCATCCCTTTCTCCAAGTCATCCCTGTCACCGTCATATGGGTATTGTTAATTTTATTATCATGCATGAATGCTAGCTTGCCCAATTAAGTGAGGTTGTTTTGTTTCCAATTTTAGGTAATATGTGAGATGTTACAATACTTGGAGTTAATAGCAATCCATTTGATCAAATCTGATGGTTAAGAATGGTGGACCCGGTACCAATTTATAAAAATTAAGGATTGAGATTCTTCGAGGAGGAGGAGGTACCTCTAGTACTTTTCAAGCACCGTAAGACATCTTAGATAATATATATTTAGGAAAGCACAATAGCCCAGATGCGTAATTGTATTCCAGGTATTGAAACTTTGTTTGTTTCTGTTATCATGTTCGGACATGCTAGTGCTTCTTATTGAAAAGAATTGCTTCTGAAATTTCGGTGGTAACTAACAAGCTTAATACACCAGTTACAGTGCAGCAAATTAGTAGGACCAGGCTCAAAAAAGATAAGAGGAAATGAATTATTATACTTGATGATGGTCTTGTATTTTATGAATATCTACAAATGCTGACTACTATATATGGAGTATCATTTCAGGTATTAGGTCATATACATATTTTTGCCCTCCTTTTTCATTAATTTATAGTGAATAAATTACCACAAACAAATTAATTCACCCAATAACGACTTCACATATTTATAAACTAGTAAAAGTCCACTTGTGTTATCGTTTTGAGATCATATTTGCCCCACTAACTGATGAGATTATATGGATCTTTGAGCCACCAAATGATTGCGTTCAAATACCCCCGTGGCCTCCACCTTTTCATGTAGGTTCCAGGGCATGGTGGAGTCGAGGTCCAGACAATGAACTTGAGTCGAGGACGACTCCAAAACAAGAAGAGGAGGATGATGCACAGAAGAGTCATCAAAGTAGTATTGATGAAACTCACCTACGACAGTTGAGATTAGAGGTGAACTCGTTCCAAAACACGTCTTCCATCCTTTGAGAATAGATTGCTACCTAATAACTTTATTATGATTAGGAATATTGGAGAGAGTCAAACAAAGCATAAAGAAGGACTTGAAGATGCTCAAGATCAGAACCGCACGTTCGACCCCAGAGGAGATCCAAACAACTCGAGTTCGAGTCTGACTCGGGCTCCTGGAGTAGCCTACACTAAAACCGATGCCTCGGTCTCTTACGAGCTCCGTTTTAGACGTTCTAATATGGTTGGAAAGCTAACAAGATAACCTTTCCAACGGCACCAGTCTCATCTCGAAATTTGACCGAAATTAGCAGGAATCGTTAAAACAATATGACGTCCAGAAACTGCCCGAGTGCTGTGACACTATCTTTTGGCCTTTGGGCCTTGTATCTTTTCTAGGCCCATTAGTATTAGAGTTTGCCCCTAAGGTCGACCTAAACTCTATAAATTCAGTAGCCGCCGTCATTAGAGATAGGTTTTAATTAGTTTTCTCCTGTTTTCAAACAGTTTTGCCGTTTGACGGCTTGTTGGTTATCTAATTTCGTGATTCAATCCAG
This sequence comes from Zoysia matrella, assembly GCA_001602295.1. Lineage (NCBI taxonomy): Eukaryota > Viridiplantae > Streptophyta > Magnoliopsida > Poales > Poaceae > Zoysia > Zoysia matrella. The sequence continues at coordinate 67,618 of BCLG01000485.1, forward strand.
ATTTCGCAAGTGAGTTGCGTTCTTCCTTGTTCTTGCTTGTTTTCTTCGATTCGCAGGCAGTGATTAGCCTTCTTGACGAGGTCAATCGTGTATGCACGGTTGATAACCAGATGAGAAGTGGTGATGCGATTGCGGGGTTCGAATCGTGTTGATTTGAGGCCGGATCGATTGTGTGTCGCATCTCCACCAAATCGAGAGTTATCATGACCTGACGGAAGATCGGAACAGTACACATCACTAACCGGCCACTAACTGACATTACGGAACAGTATTTTTACGGATGGTAGAAGTCCACATCTTTCTGTTGGTTAATTAAGGATTGACAATGGATGGAATTTTAGCAATAGAGTTGCGTTCTAAACTCTTCTGCATTTTTTTTTTGCCTATTTAGATTCTCATACAGCCTGAATTGGGTCTTGTATGATGAACAGCTACATGCATTCGTCAATGCAAAGGCTGAAATATTGAAATATATCTATTTCTAAATATGCTTATGTTTGATGAGTAACGCTGGAAAGGAGTAACCTGGTAACGAGCTTGTTCACCTCCTGGGTCGTGAGAAATAAAGGTAATCCTGATCAAATGCTGCAACGAATCTATATTGTGAGGTAGGATCAAATTTTTTATTTTTATTGGGTCTCCTTGAATCCGATGGTTGTGAAACTTTTGGACTCTAATATGCCCATGATGTCCTATGCAAAACGGATCACAGTGCCACAGTTGTTGCACAAACTGCTGTGTAGAGGTATACAAAGATTGTAAAAGTTTCAAGATATAGAATTTAATTCATTATCGCGACTTGGTGGATCTACCATGCAATGAGACATTGCTTCTTCCACTGCTGCAGGCCCGCGGCCGTCTATTTGGTTAATGACCATGTCGTCCCTGGTTCTTCCTTTGGGCTATCATAGTGTGTTCTTCACCTCCCAATACAACATAATGCCGGTTTATGAAATCGTAGCAAGGAAAAGAGTTACTATGTTATAAATTTTCTGCAGAACTGTAATAATTTGGCAGAGCTAGTAACATGTTAGAATCTGTTTGTTCTGTGCATCGTTTGCTCTTCTTTTTCCTTTTTGTAAGGGGAGGTCCCTATTCCATTACTTTTTATAACAGATCGGAATTCGGAACTACAACCATCATTTTCCTAGAACGGTGAAGGTATATAACGTTGGAAAAAAATCAAAGACGAGATAATCAGAAGCTTTCCAAATTGCAAGAGTTTGAACTACTTTTGAGGCGTGAGGGCGATTTACATTGCAGTTTTTTTTTTTGAGAAGTTCGGGGGAGAGTATCCCACCTTTTCATTCCTTTTCAAAGCACATACATAGGGTAGTCGCATGTAGGTTACAAGGGTAAAAGCAGGGGGAGGGAAAGATAATAACAACACACTCTCTCCACAAGGAAGAGAGAAAAAAACAACACACAACAAGTCGCCCACCAAAGAACAACACATCAAAGTTACAACACACATCGCCCATACTTGACAATCGCTAGTAGAGACCACCATCTGATGAAAACCGCCTTGACAATCTCCATTCCTTGCAACCGTTGAGCACTGAGTCATAAGACAGACGCCGGTTGTGACTTGTATGACCTTAGAGAACCATCTGGGATCCGAACAGGAGATCTTCGACGCCTTTCAAGGAAAGGAAGCCTCAAAGAAGGAAGAGCCCTCGAGAGGAGAACTAGGAGATCTAAGAGAGGGGATCATGGTCTTGCTAACTCAGCATATGATGAGATAATACAACCAAAGAGTGTAGATAACAACAAGAAGGAGCCATCGAGTGCAGACTATACCAACTAAAGGGTAGTACAGACAGTAGTGAACCAAAGATGATGCAACAGAGATGGCGGTAGGAGGAGAAACATAGGATGGAGCACAAACGCTAACATCAACAAGAACAGAGCACAAGATACAAAGGACACTGACTACAAAAACTAGTTGTCACCATAAGCCACAACCAGATGGAACTACCATGAGGATCTCCAGACCATGCAACTGTTGGGCACTGAGCCAGAGTGGCAGACAAAGGTTATGATTTGCATCACCTTAGAAGGCCATCCGAGATCCAACTGACAGACCTTCGACGTCCTTTGAAGAAAGAAAGCCTCAAAGGATGCACTATCAGGAGAAGAATGAGGAGATCCTAGAGAGGGGATCATGGTCTCGCAAACCCGGCATAAAATGAGGTGGCACAATCAAAGAGTGAAAGAATCGACAAAGTAGAGCACCGAGCATAGCAAATGGCGAAAGTGGTTAGTAAGGCACGGTGATCCAGTGAGGACACAGACAAACAACAAAGGAAGGAGGAAGGGGGGATCTGTCACCAAACCAGGTCACCCCAAGCCGTTGCTCCAAAGCAATGACTCTGTAACATCCCAGAATTCTCGAATTAATAAAGTGGCATTTCTCCAAATTTTTTGTTCCAACTAATTTGTCTGTTCCAATATTTCGTTCCAATCAAAAATCATTCGTTCCGAAATTCGTTTCGTCCAAATTCAAAATCCGTTCGTCTAAATTAATCCGGTGCCGAAATAATTTAGTCCGCGTATTTTTACGTTTGACTAAATTATTTTTCGGGATAATTCCCTAATTAATTTTCGGGTCTCTAAATAATTCTCCAAATTAAATTTCTGCAACCTTCCTAATTGTTTCACGTTTTTCAATCATTTTTCAGAATTAATTCTCAACCTCCATTTCCACCCTCCTATAAATATCCCTCCAACCCTAATCCCCCTTCCCATCTCATTTTTCCCCAAAAAATCCCCAACCGTCGCCCTCCCTCGCGCCGCCGTTCTCTCCGCTCATCCCTCGCAGCCTTGATCCCCG
>BCLG01000485.1:70631-81488 GCA_001602295.1 Zoysia matrella
TCCTCTGCTGCCGTCCTCGACCCCGAGCCAGCGCGACGTCCACCGGACAGAAGGCAGCCCTGCCGCGTGATCCATCGGTCCGAGCCGCGTCACCATCCCCACCTCTGCTCCACGCCGTCCAGCGCCGCACCGAAAACCCCCTTCTCTGATTTCCAGCACGCGTCTCTCCGATTTCCAATTTCGTGGTGAGAATTTCCCCTCTCTTAATTTCCTTTTCCCTTTCCGATTAATTGCTAGATTAATTGCTATTTTATTCCGCGATTAATTATTCTGCAATTAATTTAAATCCTTGTGATCTCGATTGTTGCAAATTCCGTGGAATCCCATTTAATCTCTGATTAATCCCGAAATTGTCCCGTTAATTTGTCCCGTCGCGATTATTGTGTAGGGTTGTTCTGGGGAACATTTTGCGCGCATTTAGTCTAGTAATTTCGATTTAGATTCTAATTCCAGTTTCAATCTTTGTCGCGTAATTAGTATCTAATCCCTGTTGTTGTGTGGTGATTAGCTGCTGTCCCTGAGGAGGAGTTCTGCGAGCCAGCTCAGTTCGACGATCCGGATCCCGACTTCGATCTCGACTTGCCAGGCAAGCCGCGTTCCTTGATCACTTTGTTCCCAGCATTTTAAACTGCATGATTTGTTTGCAACCTTAATTTTGCATGCCAACCATTTTAAAATGTGCTAGCAACATTCCTAAGCCGTGCTTGTTTACTGTTCCACAAATATTAACCCTAGGATTGCTTTAGTATATTTATTTTACTTTTATGCTTAGCCATGCTTAGTCGCATTTTTTTATCTCACACCTATCACTATAAAATGAAATTTGTGTAAATGCTTTTGAAATGTGCTTCAAATGTGTGAGTATTGCAAATAACTATACATAACTATTTAGCGGGGGCAGGAGGCAGTATGAGGAGCTGAGAGACTTTTGGGAAGTCCCTATGAGAGCACCTGTGGCGGGTACACTGGAGGCTTCGGCCTTGGCGGCGAGTTTGTTGGTTGTTGGAGTTGTGGTTGGAGAGATGGCCTGCCCCGACAATTAAGAACCGAGTCCTTTGAGCCTTGTACGCTCAGTTGACAACCATGCACACCACGTTACCCTGTATAGGCAGTTGGCTTGATCTTGAAGCTTGCCGAGACTGGTTGTTTACCCGTGGGTTGACGGTGTAGTGTTAGTGTGGTGTTGAGCTTTGACTCCCCACATGAGACCGAGATACCCCACCTGATCAGTGGTAGGCTCTTCACAGCTCCAGGACCCGATTGCGTAGGCTTTTGGGATCCCTATCCTGAAGGACGGATGACGCCAGTTAAAGCTTGTGGACGGGTCTTATGTGTTCGTCGGGACTATGACGGTAGTTCTCGATGACGCATCTCGTGGGTCTAAGTGCATAACCTCTGCAGAGTTTTAGTCGATGCGCATTGCCACGTCCTTTTGGAAGGACACCACCCTGAGTTGTGCTCCTCGTTGAGTAGCTTTGCTTTTCTCTCTCCTCTCCTTTTCCAAATGTTTTTGACTCCGGCCTTTGAGCTGTGGCCGAGTGTGGAGATTACATCGGCATTAAAATGAACCCTCGTCTGAGATAACGGAGATCTCTGCGGGGCAAGATAATAAAATTTGACAAGTTTGAAAATAAAGCTTTCTTGCATCTTTAAATAAAATAAATGTTTTAAACTTGCATTTAGCACTTGAGCCATGCCTTTACCCTTGAAACTATTTGCATGCATACATTGTTGTTAGGTAGTACGCGGTTTGCTGAGTATTCGTACTCACGGCTTTCTAATTTGTTGTTTTCAGAGGATTCGCTCAGCTTCGACTTCGACTACGTCTCTGACGGCCTGTGACGTCCGCTCCTGCGCTCGAGCTAGCCTGTGTGGAGGAGGTTCGCTACTGTCGCCAAGTTGATGCTTCCGCCGTTGCTTTTGTTGGATTCACGATAGAGATATATCCGCTCTGAGATATTTCCGGCCTGTGTGCCGATGGACCCCTTTGGAGGATTTTATTCTAATAATTTCACTCTGATCTACTATTTTCTAGTTTGTTTCTTGTTTAATATTTCTGTTATGGTTTCTTGATTGATCACTTGTGATATCGTGATTGCCAAACTCCTAGGGTTGGCAATGTTACGTGAGATCGGGACTTATCGAAAGGTAAGTGAAAACCCGATCGTTACAGGTGGTATCAGAACCATACTTGACCGTAGGAGCGTAACCGTAGAACTGGATGTAATTAAGGATTATTTCTAGACTTCCTAATCTGCTAAAAACCTTCATCGTGAAAGTTGTTTTCTTAAATCTCGTCGTTTGCTTGGTGGTAGTCTTGTTTGCTCAGAATAGTGCTTGTTTAGTTATCTTTGTTCTAATCTGCTCGCTTTCTATCTTCTTCAGTAATTCTGTTTCTGCTAAATGCTATCTTTTTGATCATAATTGTTTTTCTGCAACAGATGGCTCTGAGGAGGTCTGGACGCTTTCACGCTCGTTTTGAGGAGGCCGCTCTGGAGGACCCTGAGGTACCGCCACCCACTGGGCGTGGTCGTGGTGCTGTCCCCAGAGGTCGTGGTTGCGGCGCTGGAGGCCGTGTACCAGTGCCACCTGCGGCTGACGCGCCTGGCGTTGGTCGAGGGCGTGGCCGTGGGCGTGGCCGTGCTGGAGCTTCTGCCCCTCAGGCTGGAGGTCGTGGCAAAGGAGTTGCCATGGACCCAGAGATCGAGCCTGCTGGAGTTGCCGTGCCTAGTGAGGAGCTTCCAGTTGCTCCGAACCTGGCGGAGGTGATGGCCCGACAGACGCTTCTGCTTGAGCGTATTGTTGAGCAGTCACAGCAGCAGCAGCCTCGTGGTCGTGCTCCTGCTTCTGACGCAGCACCGTACCACCAGTCAGCTGGTTCTCGCATGGCGATGTTTCTGAACATGCGCCCTCCTACTTTTGACCGTGCAGTCGATCCTCTGGACGCGGACGACTGGCTCAGGGATATCGAGAAGAAGCTGGACCTGATTCAGTGTGACGACCAGGAGGCAGTTCATCTGGCAGCACACCAGTTGACAGGTGCAGCTGGTGCTTGGTGGGACACTCTGTACGCCACACTTGACGAGCCTGAGCTGTTCACCTAGGACGACTTCGTCACCGCTTTCCGTAGTTTCCACATCTCAGAGGGAGCCATAAAGGCGAAGGCGGAGGAGTTCCGTACTCTTCGCCAGGGGAGTATGACTGTCACCGAGTACGCCAACCGCTTCACTCAGCTGAGTCGGAGGAGGTCTCGACTGAGTGTCGCAAGATGTACTGGTTCCGCAAGGGCCTACGTCTTGAGATGCTTCCGTACCAGGATGGGGGTGTTCAGAGGAGCCTTCGTGAGCTGATTGACAGATGTCTAGCTTTGGAGGTGTCACTTCAGAAGCTTGACCGATCCAGGGATGCTAAGAGGAGAGCTTTTGGCCAGGGACCCAGTCGTGAGGCTTCGCAGCGTCAGCGTTTCAGTGGATGCTAAGAGGAGAGCTTTTGGCCAGGGACCCAGTCGTGAGGCTTCGCAGCGTCAGCGTTTCAGTGGTTCTTTCCAGCAGGGATCGAGACAGTCCACCTTCGCCCGATCCACTGCTCCTGCTCCAGCTTTAGTCCAGCAGCAGAGTTCTCAGCGCCAGAGAGGTGCCTTCCAGCAGCAGCAGTCCTTCTTCCGTCCGACAGGGGGTCAGCCCTCGGTTCGCTGCTTCGAGTGTGGCCAGGAGGGTCACAAGACGTTTCAGTGTCCAAGGCGCCAGCAGCAGGGACCTGGGGGAGGTGGTGCTCAGTTTGCCACTCCCGCTAGGCCACCGCACCAGTCAGGAGGACGAGGAGTGCGTTCAGCGGGCCGTGGCGCTGCTCAGCCGAGCGTCACGCACAGCCGCCTGAACCACATCTCGGTGGAGGAGGCTCAGGAGGCGCCGGACGTCATCGTTGGTGAGTTCTTAGTTCACTCTCACCTAGCGACGGTTTTGTTCGACTCGGGGGCTACGTATTCGTTTGTGTCGTCGACGTTTGCGTCCACACATAGTCTTTCTACCTCACTCTTAGCTATACCTACACTTACCACTTCACCTCTTGGAGTCTACAAGAGTTGTGTTGAGTGTAGAGGTGTTCGGATTTTGATAGAGGGTGTGGTTTTCCTAGCCAATCTCATCGTCCTTCCCTCGCGTGACATTGATGTCATCTTGGGGATGGATTAGCTAACGAGGCACGAGGGAGTCATCACTTGTGCAGAGAGGGTTGTATCTTTGGTCAACCACTACGGTGTTCGAGTGGTGTGTGCTCCTAGAGCGTCCAGAGTTCCACCTTTAGTTTGCAGCTTACAGGAGTTATCTTTGGAGCAGATTCCTGTTGTTCGATAGTTTCCAGAGGTGTTTCCCGATGAGTTGCCGGGACATCCTCCAGATCGAGATGTTGAGTTCGTGATCGATCTTCTTCCTGGTACCGCGCCGATTGCCAAGCGGCCGTATCGGATGTCTTCTGATGAGCTTGCTTTACTTAAGGAGCACATTGATGAGCTCTTGAGTAAAGGGTTCATTCGGCCGAGTGCTTCGCCGTGGGGAGCCCCAGTGCTGTTCGTGAAGAAGAAGGATGGGTCAATGCGCATGTGCGTTGACTATCGTTCTTTGAACGAGGTGACGATAAAGAACAAGTACCCTTTGCCGAGGATCGATGATCTGTTTGATCAGTTGAAGGGTGCGAAGTTCTTTTCCTCGATTGACTTGAGATCGGGGTATCACCAGATGAAGATTCGACCTTCTGATATTCCAAAGACTTCATTCGTGACGAGGTATGGGTCTTATGAGTTCCTGGTTGTTTCTTTTAGACTCACTAATGCCCCTGCCTACTTCATGAACTTGATGAACAAGGTGTTCATGGCTGAGCTGGATAAGTTCGTGGTGGTTTTCATTGATGATATCCTCGTCTATTCTAAGTCAGCCGAAGAGCATGAGCAGCACCTGAGAGTTGTGCTTGGGAGGTTGAAATCTCATCAGCTGCGTGCCAAGTTCAGCAAGTGCAAGTTTTGGCTTGAGAAGGTTGCTTTTCTCGGTCATGTTGTTACAGCTGAGGGCATTTCTGTTGATCCTGAGAAGGTCAAGGCTGTTGTGGAATGGGAGTCTCCGAGGTCAATCTCTGAGGTAAGGAGTTTTCTTGGATTGGCAGGTTACTATCGCCGATTCATTGAAAACTTCTCCAGGATTGCTAAGCCTATGACCGAGTTGACTCAGTTGGGTGTGTCGTTTGTCTGGTCGGATGTTTGTGAGAGGAGTTTCCAGGAGCTGAAGATGAGGCTGACATCTGCGCCTGTTTTGACCTTGCCAGATATTCACCAGGACTTTCAGGTTTTCTGTGATGCTTCTCGTCAGGGATTGGGTTGTGTGCTGATGCAGAACAAGAAGGTTGTTTGCTATGCTTCTAGGCAGTTGAAGAAGCATGAGTTGAACTATCTGACGCATGATCTTGAGTTGGCAGCTGTTGTGCATGCTTTGAAGATTTGGAGGCACTATTTGATCGGCAACAGATGTGATATCTTCACCGATCACAAGAGTCTCAAGTACATCTTCACTCAGTCAGAGCTGAACATGAGGCAGAGGAGGTGGCTTGAGTTGATCAAGGATTACGATCTTAGCATTAACTATCACCCGGGTAAAGCCAATGTGGTAGCCAATGCTTTGAGTCATAAGGCTTATTGTTCTTCTTTGTTGTCTGAGCAGTTAGAGATTCTTTTAGATCTGGCCAGTTTGAGAGTTGAGATTGTTCCTCAGGGTTTCTTGTGCGAGCTCAGGTTGCAACCGTTGTTGATTGAGGAGATCAAGTCAGCTCAGAGGCTTGATAGAGAGGTTCAGTCGATCTTGAAGAAGATGAAGAGAGGCAAAGCACAGGGTTTTCGTGTGGATCAGCAGGGTGCTTTGTGGTTTGAGAACCGTATCTGTGTTTCGAGAGCACCAGAGTTGCGGGATGCTATTCTCAGAGAGGCTCATGATTCGAGGTTTTCCATCCACCCAGGTTGCACCAAGATGTTCGAGGATCTGAGGACTCGTTTCTGGTGGGTTGGCATGAAGGCAGACATTGCTGAGTATGTTGCCTTGTATGATGTGTGTCGGCGAGTTAAGGCTGAGCACCAGAGGCCAGCTGGGTTGCTGAAGCCACTGTCGATCCCCTCCTGGAAGTGGGATGACATCTGTATGGACTTCATCACGGGTTTGCCGTTGACATCTCGCCGCCATAATGCTATCTTAGTGGTGGTGGATCGATTGACTAAGATCGCTCATTTCATTCCTATGAATGAGAGGTACTCAGTTGATCAGTTGGCCAAGCTGTATATCGATCACATTGTGAGGTTGCATGATGCACCGAGGAGCATTCTGTCCGATCGCAGGCCTCAGTTTACCGCGAGATTCTGGAGGAGCTTGCATGAGGCTATGGGTACACACTTAGTGTACGGTTCAGCTTATCATCCTCAGACAGATGGTCAAACGGAGCAAGTGAACCTGATTCTGGAGGATATGTTGAGAGCTTGCGTGATCTACCAAGCGTTGTATGGTAGGAGATGCCGTACCCCGCTCATGTGGTCAGAGGTTGGCGAGAGATCTTTCTTTGGTCCTGACTCTATCCGTGCTGCTGAGGAGAAGGTTGAGAAGGTCAGAGAGCATCTCCGGGTTGCTCAGAGCCGTCAGAAGAGCTATGCGGATAAGAGGAGGAGGCCCCTTTCTTTTGAGGTTGATGATTGGGTGTATATCAAGGTGTCACCTCTCCGTGGTATGCGTCGCTTCCATGTTCGAGGGAAGTTGGCTCCGAGATTTGTTGGTCCTTTCCGGATTCTCAGGAAGATCGGTGATCTTGCTTACAGGTTAGACTTGCCATCCGAGCTTGCGGGTGTGCATCCGGTGTTCCACGTCTCACACTTGAAGAAGTGTCTTCGAGTGCCGGAGGAGCGAGTTGTCCCTGATGCTTTGGATATCCAGGACACGCTCGAGTACTTGGAGTACCCGGTGAAGATTCTTGATGAGGCGTTCAAGGAAACGCAGAAGTCCAAGATTAAGTTTCTCAAAGTTCAGTGGAGCAATCACACTGAGCGAGAGGCTACCTGAGAGAAGGAAGATGATCTGAGGCAGGAGTTTCCCTATCTGTTTGAGTCCGCCCCTTGATCTTGAGGACGAGATCCTGTAAGGGGGGGGAGTCTGTAACATCCCAGAATTCTCGAATTAATAAAGTGGCATTTCTCCAAATTTTTTGTTCCAATTAATTTGTCTGTTCCAATATTTCGTTCCGATCAAAAATCATTCGTTCCGAAATTCGTTTCGTCCAAATTCGAAATCCGTTCGTCTAAATTAATCCGGTGCCGAAATAATTTAGTCCGCGTATTTTTACGTTTGACTAAATTATTTTTCGGGATAATTCCCTAATTAATTTTCGAGTCTCTAAATAATTCTCTAAATTAAATTTCTGCAGCCTTCCTAATTGTTTCACGTTTTTCAATCATTTTTCAGAATTAATTCTCAACCTCCATTTCCACCCACCTATAAATATCCCTCCAACCCTAATCCCCCTTCCCATCTCATTTTTCCCCAGAAAATCCCCAACCGTCGCCCTCCCTCGCGCCGCCGTTCTCTCCGCTCATCCCTCGCAGCCTTGATCCCCGTGCCGCCCTCGATTTCCGCTGTCTGCGTCGAGCCGCTCTCCGGCCGACCGCATCACCTCCTGTCGCTGTCGCCTACACCGCGCGCGCGTCGACGCCGTCAACCATTCTCAGCCGCGCGAGATGTCAGCCTGTACCGCGCTCTGCTCTGCGCCGGTCTCTGTGCCGTGCTGCCGTCTCCGTGTCGCCCGCGTCGCTGTCGTCCGCCGGTTCCCGCGCTCGATCGTCCTCTGCTGCCGTCCTCGACCCCGAGCCAGCGCGACCTCCACCGGACCGAAGGCAGCCCCGCCGCGTGATCCTTCGGTCCGAGCCGCGTCACCGTCGCCACCTCTGCTCCACGCCGTCCAGTGCCGCACCGAAAACCCCCTTCTCCGATTTCCAGCACGCGTCTCTCCGATTTCCAATTTCGTGGTGAGAATTTCCCCTCTCTTAATTTCCTTTTCCCTTTCTGATGAATTGCTAGATTAATTGCTATTTTATTCCGTGATTAATTATTCTGCATTTAATTTAAATCCTTATGATCTCGATTGTTGCAAATTACGTGGAATCCCATTTAATCTCTGATTAATCCCGAAATTGTCTCGTTAATTTGTCCCGTCGCGATTATTGTGTAGGGTTGTTCCGGGGAACGTTTTGCGCGCATTTAGTCTAGTAATTTCGATTTAGATTCTAATTACAGTTCCAATCTTTGTCACGTAATTAGTGTCTAATCCCTGTTGTTGTGTGGTGATTAGCTGCTGTCCCTGAGGAGGAGTTCTGCGAGCCAGCTCAGTTCGACGATCCGGATCCCGACTTGCCAGGCAAGCCGCGTTCCTTGATCACTTTGTTCCCAGCATTTTAAACTGCATGATTTGTTTGCAACCTTAATTTTGCATGCCAACCATTTTAAAATGTGCTAGCAACATTCCTAAGCCATGCCTGTTTACTGTTCCGCAAATATTAACTCTAGGATTGCTTTAGTACATTTATTTTACTTTTATGCTTAGCCATGCTTAGTCGTATTTATTTTATCTCACACCTATCACTATAAAATGAAATTTGTGTAAATGCTTTTGAATTGTGCTTCAAATGTGTGAGTATTGCAAATAACTATACATAACTATTTAGCAGGGGCAGGAGGCAGTATGAGGAGCTGGGGGACTTTCGAGAAGTCCCTATGAGAGTACCTGTAGCGGGTACACTGGAGGCTTCGGCCTTGGCGGCGAGTTTGTTGGTTGTTAGAGTTGTGGTTGGAGAGATGGCCTGCACCGGCAATTAAGGACCGAGTCCTTCGAGCCTTGTACGCTCAATTGACAACCATGCACACCACGTTACCTTGTATGGGCAGTTGGCTTGATCTTGAAGCTTACCGAGACTGGTTGTTTACCCGTGGATTGGCGGTGTAGTGTTAGTGTGGTGTTGAGCTTTGACTCCCCACATGAGATCGAGATACCCCACTTGATCAGTGGTAGGCTCTTCACAGCTCCAGGACCCGATTGCGTAGGCTTTTGGGATCCCTATCCTGAAGGACAGACGACGCCAGTTAAAGCTTGTGGATGGGTCTTGTGTGTTCGTCGGGACTACGACGGTAGTTCTCGATGACGCATCTCGTGGGTCCAGGTGCATAACCTCTGTAGAGTTTTAGTCGATGCGCATTGCCACGTCCTTTTGAAAGGACACCACCCTGAGTTGTGCTCCTCGTTGAGTAGCTTTGCTTTTCTCCCTCCTCTCCTTTTCCAAATGTTTTTGACTCCGGCCTTTGAGCTGTGGCCGAGTGTGGAGATTACATCGGCATTAAAATGAACCCTCGTCTGAGATAACGGAGATCTCTGCGGGGCAAGATAATAAAATTTGACAAGTTTGAAAATAAAGCTTTCTTGCATCTTTAAATAAAATAAATGTTTTAAACTTGCATTTAGCACTTGAGCCATGCCTTTACCCTTGAAACCATTTGCATGCATATTAGGTAGTACGCGGTTTGCTGAGTATTCGTACTCACGGCTTTCTAATTTGTTGTTTTCAGAGGATTCGCTCAGCTTCGACTTCGACTACGTCTCTGACGGCCTGTGACGTCCGCTCCTGCGCTCGAGCTAGCCTGTGTGGAGGAGGTTCGCTACTGTCGCCATATTGATGCTTCCGCCGTTGCTTTTGTTGGATTCACGATAGAGATATATCCGCTTTGAGATATTTCTGGCCTGCGTGCCGATGGACCCCTTTAGAGGATTTTATTCTAATAATTTCACTCTGATCTACTATTTTCTAGTTTGTTTCTTGTTTAATATTTTTGTTATGGTTTCTTGATTGATCACTTGTGATATCGTGATTGCCAAACTCCTGGGGTTGGCAATGTCACATGAGATCGGGACTTATCGAAAGGTATGTGAAAACTCGGTCGTTACAGACTCCAAGGAGGGCACAACATCATGAATGTTGCCATTGCCTGATCTAATAGCCCGCTAAATCTGGGTTTTCACCCAGAGTAGAAGCATTGGCGAAGCAATGGCGCCTACACAGCGCCTCAAGAGGAAAAGGCACCCACGGTGTCATCACTGCAAAAGGCTTTCACCCAGCGCCTTGCATTCATGGTGATAAGGTAGAGGTGAACAAAAGGTAGGATAAAAAAAGCAGCTATGGGAGGCCGCCGGCACCGGAGTCTTCATGGCCGCGCAGAAGAATCCACATCGGCCGTTGAAGTCACCACGCCAGCATAAAAGGTTGGTGGTGGAGCTCTCTCCCCACCGCCAGCCATGGGACAGCGCCAAGGCGAAGGAGACAAAGTCGCTGCTGATGTGAGGCCTTGACAGGGGCGAGCTACAGGGCCAATCAAAGCCGTCGAAGTCGGAGCCGGCCAGAAGACGTGTAGATCTAGACACGCCGTCCTCCGAAACCGGCCGCGGCAAAGGGGGAACCGTGCCTGCACCTCCCACCGCCAGAGAGACAAGAGGCAGTGCTCGCAACGGCCGCCCTTGACGACAACGACGCAGACTGCCACAGCCCAACGGACACTGAAGGCCTGCAACCACCATCCCACTATCGGCGACGGGGACGGCGACATCACTGGCCCACTGCCAGCGCAAAGGAAGCCGAACGATAGTATACACGGAAGCGGCAGGGAGAAGAGACGCCTCGCACTGCTGACGCCCAACCGTAGCTGCAGTGCATGCGCAGATGTTTTGCTGAGTGGGCCGCACACCCCCCTTTTCTGGCCCAGCCTGCCTGGTCACCCGAGCAGGCTGCACCGCGGCCCC
>BCLG01000485.1:91132-114093 GCA_001602295.1 Zoysia matrella
AGGGTCGGGGCTGCTTCGCACGGCGGCGCGACAGTGAGGTGGCGACGCTCGGGTGTTTGGGTGAGAGAGAGGGCCGGGGAGGCGGCTTAAATAGGGGAGCAGGGGGCGGCCGAGTCGAGGGCGGCGTGGGATTTCGTCCCCGCGGGAATCGACGGTGGTTGGCGCACGAGCGGGGAAGGCGGCGTGGTGGTTTCAGGCGAAGGCGGTGGCGACCGAGGGTTGGGGGTGAAGGGGCGGGGCCCGCGTGTAAGAGAGGAGGGAGGGGAGGAGCGCGGGGCGAGCTGGGTTGGGCCGCACGGGGAAGAGGGAGGTGGGCCAGCGGGGAGGGAAGAAAGGAGGGAGAGAGGAGGGGAGAGGCCCAGTGAGGTTTGGGATTTTTTTTTCTTTTTCTTATTTCCTTTCTACTCCTTTTCTTATTCACTTTTAATACTTTATTATTATTATAATTAGATTATTTGAAAATGAGAGGATTAATTTGAAATATTTTGGGATAAATGCATTTCACTTTATTTGAACCATTTCAAATAAAAACATATTTTAAGACATCTGTTTCTAGAATCCAAAATTCGGGAAAACCTCTTTTCTTTCCTTTTGTTTCTTTCATTGATTATAATTTATTTTATCCAATTATTTTATTTTGAAACAATAGAAGAATATATTTGAAATTATTTGAGATAATTTAATTTCAAACGTTCATTGAAACCTTTTCAAATAAAACAAAAATTTTATAATAAAAATCATACTTTCAAGATATCTTTTCGAAAATTAAAATTGTGAGAAAGCACCCTCTTTTTTTTAAATCAAATAAAACTTGCTTCTAAATACCAAAAATCATTTTACAAGATTATTTTCAAAACATTGAAATAATTTGAGATAGATTCACTTTACTTCATTTGAAAGTTTTCAACTAGAATCAAAGTTCACAATAAAATTATGTTTTAAAGACATATTTTCAAAAATCAAATTTTGGGAAAACACCTCTTTATTATTTTTTTTATCAAATAATATTGGTTTTAAGATAAATACAAAATCATTTTTATTAAAATAAGATAATATTAGACAAAAACATTTAAAACTTTATTTTCAAGGAAATTTTGAATACTTTTAAAATTGAGAACAAACCAATAATAATTAAAATTATTTAAATAATTGGAAAATTTACTTTATTTTGGTGAAGAAAAGTTCACATCCCTAAATTGAGAAATTTGGGGTGTGACAAGCATAGCCTATGAGTACAGTGAATAACCTCTGCAGAGTGTATAATCTATCTGAAATGACTGTTGTCACGGTATTGATACACTACAGCTTGGGCTCACTTTGATTAGTCTTGATTATCTTCTTGATGGTGTGAGTGGTGTAGATGCCCGTGTTTTAAAAAGTGTCTGGTTGAGTAGTAGAGACCTATCCGATTAAAACTTAGAAACTAGCGGGAAAGGTAACTTCTCTCCCAGGTCCAACCCCTAAAATACTGATAGATTAGGAACTCTTATCTTCTTGCTTTGAAAACCTTTCTGCCGTAGAGACTGCATTAAAATATTGCTTTAGCAAAAAGAAAACCATAGCATTTTTTTGTTGGCCATCTATGCATGTATACAACTATGTACGGAGTTAGGGCTTGTTGAGTACGTTCTTTACTCACCCTTGCTGCTGACGTTAAGATAAAGAAGAAGATGGTGCTGCGCTTGATGGTGATGAGTAGGACTCATTCTTCGCGCAAATTTGCCTGTGGCTTTTGCTTCTTGTCTTTCTCTTTTATGTAATGACTGTCTGAGGATAACTAATTCACTTTGTTGGTTTATAAGCTAAGACTTGTATGTATGACTCTATTTAAGACAATATATGTAATAATTATGGTATGAGCTATGTATTCATAATGTACGTGCGTGTTAACTACTGATCCAGAGATTGGTACGGTATAGACGAGTTATCCCAGAAATGGAATGCGACAATTTTTGTGCATCTTGTTTACAAAAAGTCTAATGAATATTATATATTTTATTATAATTTTGTTTATCATAAATTGTATTTGAAACACAACTTTATAATTTTATATATTTTACTATTTTTCTTGAAAAATAAAAATAGTCAAATATGATATTAGAAAACAACGGTGACAACCATTAAAAAAATAAGGGCCGGAGTAGGCTCAAAATATGGAATAATTCCTTCTATACATTAGTTGCGCTTTTCATTTATACCATTGTCTTGGGTCAATGACATGTAGGACTAGATTTTATATGTTATTGACTAGCTTGGTGGTATAAATAAAAAGTGCACTTAAAGTGATAGTATGAATGTAAATAGCTCTAAAAATATCATTAGAAATCACCACGTTGAACACAGAAATCCCCACTTTTATTTTACATTATGTATGGATACACGTATACAAAGTCATGACATATATTTGAGAGCCATTAAGATCAAGGAGCTTCCTAGTGCAAGCCACATATACGAGTCATGATGCTACGCCATGCGCCCGGCAGGGTCTAGCTTTTATTCTGTATAACACATAGGGAGGCAGGGGAGTTGTTCGCGTTTCATCACCCACCGCACGCCAGCGACAGAACGACGGCGAGCATGTCAGTCACATGTGTGCATCACACCGCGCTTTTGACGGCCCTGCTGTAGCCGTTCTGCAGGTCCCAGTACCTGCTCCACAGCATGATGCCGCCGTAGTTCTTGTACTTCTGCACGATGGGCAGCACCTTGGATGTCAGCGTCTTAGGCGGCACATACCCTGAGCCTGCGGCGCCGGGCGCGGCCGGCAGACCGAGGTACACGGAGCTCTTGGGCAGGCTGCTGGTCCACTTCTTCCATGCCTTCTCGAACGCGTCCTTGTTGCTGGCGCGGTAGCTACAGACGGGATTATTGTAGAATTGAACGTGCACGCGGTCGAAGAGCCCGGTCTTGAGCGCCTCGCCCAGCATCCGGTCGGGGAACGGGCACTGCGGCGCCGCCGTGACCCACACCTTCTTCTTCCCCTTCTTGCCCTTGAGGTACCTCGCGAGGTCGTCGTAATGCTTGCTGCCCCCGTGCTCGATGTCGAAGTCGATGCCGTCCAACACGGCGCTGCCGAACGGCCGGGGCTGCTTCTTGGAGGTGCCGCCGAGGTAGAGGTTCCAGAGGTGGTCGGCGACGGCCTTAGCGTCAGCCTTGGAGGTGAGGGAGTACTTGCCGAAGCCACCGCCGATGGCGAGGAGCACGAGGATCTTCTTCGACTGGCAGTACTTGACGTCGGAGCCGACGTCGCGCCACGCGTGCCCGGCCAGGTTGAGCTTGTACTTGCCGCCGCCGAAGTCGGTGAGGAAGGAGATGATGACGGTGGAGTAGAGGTCGCTCTCGCAGGCCTTGCGGAGGCTCCCCTCGCTCGCCGTCTGCCCCCAGTACACCGTGATCCGGCCGGTCTTGCCCGCCGCTGCAACAGTTGCGACAGAGGAAAGGAACGCAAAGAAGGCGA
This sequence comes from Zoysia matrella, assembly GCA_001602295.1. Taxonomy (NCBI): domain Eukaryota; kingdom Viridiplantae; phylum Streptophyta; class Magnoliopsida; order Poales; family Poaceae; genus Zoysia; species Zoysia matrella. The sequence goes on from BCLG01000485.1 coordinate 94,590, forward strand.
AGACCAAGGCCAGATGAGCTGCCATCTTACCCATGGTGTTCAGGTTGTTCTGGTGGATGGATGCATGGCTTTCGTCCTCCGAGCCGATGCTTTTGTAGGAGCAGGAGGGTTGGTTCACCGAGAGCTGAAGCGATCACAATATCTCCAGGTCATAAGCATGAATCGTACGATGATTTGGAGATATGCTTGATTATCTTCAGGTCAATGAGACGTGGCACATTGGGGATTGTGTGTGACAAAACTATACTTGGATGCTTTGCTGCGAAAGAAAGGTACCTTCAATCTTCCCTGACGGGTGTCAAAGTCTTCAAAATCTATGCCCGAGTCCAGATCGGCTGCCTGTAAGAGTGCGTTCGAAGTAATTTACTTCAGTCGTGATAATCCATGACTCGAGGCGTGGCACGATTTTCACGTGAAGGTCAAACACTACGGAACCGGGTGGTCATCCATGGTTTCGAGTGCACGCCTGCATGCAACCTACATAGGGTTCACATTGTCATTAGAGCTGCTAAAACCGCTCAGCAGCGACTTGATGGTTTTCACTAAAATTAGAAACCACTCAGTTTAGTGTTCAAAACTAAAAATTCAGAATTTGGATGAAATTCGATGAAAATTTACAATAAACTATGGATTTAGTCCATTTACTGATGCATATGTGACCCAAATAAAAAATGATTGTAGAGAAGACTTTTTTTTGTTCTTTTGAAGCAAAAATTTTCAAAATGTCAATTTTTGGCTAATAAAAGAAATCATGCCAGATCGGTTATGTCAAAAACCGAGTAGTTTGCTGTGGTTCTGTAAACCATGGCTATACTGGTTGCGTTTGCATATTATGATTTGCTTGGTTGTGCTGCTAGTCATCCGATATCCTATCCCGTTAGTTTTTCTCAGACTCAGATTCTAACACTAATAGTGTCGGATGACTATTGGTGTCACATATTTAACAATATTTGCTTCTGTTTTCAGATAGTTAGACACTAATATTATCTGCCCCAGTCTTCACCCCCTACAAATACAATGCAGGTGTGCCCCCTTGCACTCTAGCAAACTAATATTTGTGTTTGGATACCATATGTCACCCAAAATGAAAAAAATACCATAGTGATGGTCATTTGTGTGATTGCCCACAGCAAATTTTGCCGGCTTCTATTGATGTCATGGCAGGTTGGGCGCCACGAGAACGAATTGAGTATATTATGGGAGTAAACATGGGCCTATATATATATGCAAATAAGTGCAGAGTGCAGCAATATACTCCCTCTGTTTTTTAATTGGTATTGTCGTTGACTTTTAAATTCAACTTTGACCATTCATCTTATTAAAAAATTGATAAATTTTATATAATTTGATATAATTTGATTTATCATTAAAGTTATTTGAATCGCAACTTAAAATTTTACATATTCGAGCAAATTTTTTGAATAAGACGAATGGTCAAAAGTGAATTTAAAAATCAACGACGATATTAATTAAAGAACAGAGAGAATAATATATATAGTAACTAGTAAAATCTAATTTCGTCATCAGTGATAAAGGGCGCATCTTTCCTTATGTTCAAGAGCACTCAGCACGGCATGGAGGATCGCAGAAGAGCATGGAATTTGAGATGTCTGGGCCTGAGGAGAAGGCCTGCAGCCCTGCACACAATGGCTAACGACATTAACGTGTTAACGGCAACAAGTGATCGTTGCATCGCTATACCTCCTGAATCGTGTGCCCACAGGCTGCAGAGGACCACCCAAACCATGCAAAGTATGTGCCCATGAGCCATGAGGCCTATGACTACCATTATTACCCCGTTGGGATCACACATAGAGGACCACGCATGTGAGCGCTGCCGACCGCATGCAAATCACGAGTCGAACGCGGCTACATATGTAGATCAACGACATGTAGTACAGGTATAGAACTAAGAAGCTGCATGGCATCTGTATTTGCTTTTCAGCTGGTCACCGCACTACAACAGAAACCACCATATTGCAACACTCCGTGTTGTAAATAAAGAAGCAAGAATATTTGATTTCAGGTTTCGGAATCTGAGTTCAAAAAGAAATACAAATGATCGAAGTCAATTTCAAATTCCCGAGTTCAATTCATATTTCAAAATTTTTCAGTGAAACTTTGTGAGCCAAAATTTTCTTTGGAAGGGTATTGTAAATATTCGAATTTTAGAAATTTTGTGGAATCTTATTTGCAAGGAAAAATGCCCAAATAAATTATTTCTCTTAAAATAATTTTTTGTCTTGTGAATTTTATAGAATAAAATATATTTGGAATTTGAACTCGAGCCCCAAGTAAAAGTTGTTCCATTTAAAAATATCTACCACCCTGCAAAATTTTAAAATTTTAAGAGCTCGGCAAAAACAGTGCAGCACAGAAAAATCAGCGAAAATCAGGAAAATAGAAAAGAGTGCGGGACCCATCTGTCAGCCGCACCCTGCCTTCTTCCCTAACCTACAGACGCCAGCGCTCCTGCCAGCTGCCGCGCGCGCCGCATCACCCCTGCATGCCGGCCACGCACCCGGCGACGTGCCGCTACGAGTGAATGCGCGCGTTCAATGCCTCTCCCGGCCGACGCCCTCGTCCTCTCCGTTCTCTCAGTCTCTCCCGACGTCTTCGCCCTCTCCAATGTAGCTAGCGCCGCCGTGAGCTCCTCCGACAAGCCGTCTCCACAATCCGCGACGAGGAGCTGCGCCCTGCCCTCCTCGAGCCTCTCACGATCTCACCTCCCCTTACCTTGCCCCAGGCCGTGCGAATTTGAATCGTTCCCCAATTTTTTCGAGCTCGACACCGCCGGCCAATCATCCTCCAATTTTGGCAGCCCGGTGAGCTATTTCCTATTCTACCGCACGTCTTCAGCTCCCTTGTCCCCTTGCGCACACCATTGTGGAGATCCCGACTCGAAACCGTGGACTATTTTGTAGGATTTTCAAAGGGGTCGCCGGCACTTCCACCGGAGCTCGAGGAGGCCACCGTGGCCAGCCCGTCTCCAGCCCCTTCGTCGATGTCCGCGACCGTGCCGGCCTTCTCCACCCTCCGGTGAAGCTGTAGTTGCTGTGCTCTAACATGGTGGCAACTCTTTTTATACGGAGAAACAAGCACCTCCCAAGATGCCGTGCTGTTCGTCGAGGTCTTCAGCGTGATGGTGCAGGGTTCCAAGAGTCCGATGGCCATGCAGAAGAATGTTGCCAAATACTGCAAGAGTAAGATCACAATAGTCAACAATTATATTGCGGTGAATAAATTACGACTGCTAACTCTGAAGTCCTGCTCATATTAGTAGAAAACTAACTACTTACAAGTCTTTTTTGAATTTTACTAGTATTGACCTCCTTTTGAATCCAGGCAGGTGGCCCAATCTGATAATCAGATATGCTAATTGAGTCTATTTTCTTCCGATGTCCCTTGCCACATGGTTTGACGTCCTTGCTCTTTCCCTTGCTACTGGTAGTAGATGCTAGTAGATGTGGTTTTCTACAAAATTATGATATATATATTAGTGACTATATTTGTAAAAGGAAGAAAGTGATTGATGCTTGTTAGTATTCAACTCACATGGTCTTCTTCCTTGCAACGCGTGATATCTACAAGCCATAATGTATTTTTTGTAATACTAAAGGTACAAGTGTCTCCTTCTTTGAGACCATTCTCCCGACAGAATCTCCGCCAAACCGGTCGAAGAAGGTAGCCATTGTTCTTGCTTGGATGGCCATGCACCACCCATGATTTGGTGCTGTTGATGGAGGTCTTGATTGTGATATTCGAGGGTCCATGCAACCCAACTGCATTACAAAAAGCTTTTGATAATGACTGCAAAAATAAAAGTATCATTAGTGATTTCTGAAATGAAGCAATATTATTAGTTCAGCAATTGATTCATAAATTACACTACCAAAAACAAAATTTTCCTGAGGTTTCAAAACTGCAACAAAAATGTTGAGAACCACCATGAAAAATATACATGACGGCCAACCGTCACGCAATGACACCCACGAATGAGGCGCCAGGAAAATACATTTTGCGTGACGGTCAACACACACGAGAATTCTTCGTGATGGCAGTTCATGACGGTGGTCGGCCGCAAGGAAAATGCTAATTTTCATGGGTGTCCGTGACAACCGTCATGAAAATTTATTCTAGTGAGGGTTTTCAGACAGTCACCATAAAAAGACAATTATCCTGTGAGCTATTCATTCCTCTCACAGAAAATACACACCTCCAGGAAAAATCAGTTTTCTGGTAGTGTATATAGCAGAGTGGACAATAACAGTTACTAAATTAAACTCCATTTCTTGATTCAACAATTTTGATATTCATGTAATTTGGATCTTCAAAATCATGTGTCTATATTATCTGATATCAGTGCACGGATTTAAATGATCAAATGAAAATGTTGGTCTGTGTTCACCAAAAGAGACGTAGAGCTACTGACTGAAGTTGAATGTCATGTCCTATGAACATTTCTGTTCAATATTCCTATTCAGTGTATGTTTTTATCCTATTAAATAGGGAGATGGTTCTCCTTACAAGTTCCCTCTGGGTATTGCGATTCATTTCCTTAATCTGCGGTGGTGACCCGAGTTCATAAAATGTATTCCTCCACGCTGATGTCTTCTTCAAACAAGTCATGGAAGCTTTTTGCACCTCCACCATATCTGATAATTTTGAAATTTGATAAGATAACAGAGTCATTTATTTGAATTTAAATCACAGTCAAACTCATAGATAACTAATATTTTGTTTAATTTATTTGAATAACTCACCTTGTTCCGTTCTAATGTGCTCATTGCTGTACTGTCTCAGGAATCCATTCGGCTCATAAACCCTGACCTGAAATGTTTTGCCACCCTCATACTTCACCACCAGAATATTTGCCTCGGTTATGTCAAGTTGTGCTCGAAAATATGACCAGCCACCAGCGAAGAAAACATGTGGCTGGTTTATCTCGAGGTCACATGGACAAGCTTTACCATTGGGGCCAATAACTTCAGCTGTATTATTTTCTAAATGCTCTTTGCGAATGTATTGTTCCACAAAGTTAGCAGGAATTAGCTGCATTTATATATAAAAAAAAGTAAAGTCAGACCCATTAATACAAAGGGAAAATTAAATAGCAGCAATATTTCACAAACCATTTTATCCATGAAATCTTTTGGACGGGTGCTGACGAACTGTGGTTTGGGAGGGAATGTAAGGGTCCTTGCAGTTGCTTCAATTAAAACAAAATTATCACACATAAATAATCTGAGCAGAAATAGAACTTCAATAAAGTAAATTCTAGTTGGAGATCAGGAAACGACTATAATAAATAATTGTACATGATAATTAAGAAGAGCAGAAAAATGTAGGATGTATAGAAAACACGGAGAGATATAGAGATAAAGAAGAATTGGGAATAGATATATGAGTATTGGGAACCGAGGACAACTTATAATTTAGGAAAACTAGGGAAGTGCAGCATGACTTATAATTTGGGATGGAGGGAGTATGTTTTATATTTCACAAAAAAAAATTCCTCAAATTCAAATCTATGTGCTGGCTCAATAAATCTAGTATAAGCTCAAGAATAACACCAGCCCATATTAAAAAAAAAGATACTAGCAAATACTACCATTAAAATAAGATACTATCAAATGCTAACTTGTGTTTCATTTGCTCTCAAACCATGTTATTTAAATTGCCTACTCCTAATTATAGAGTGAACCAAAATCTTCTATCCTATAGTCTCCGATATATTTCAGCCAACAACTGGATCAGACATACAGATAGAGGTGAAAATTGTTGAACCTGAGGTTCACCTCTGAACCTCCTTAGTTTGGTTAACGGAGATAAACACGAGATTCACTAATTTTCACCCCCTACATACAGAACTATGAATTGGAATCAATGCAGGTCAGCAACAACTTGATTTCCCAAGCTACTCTATTTTCAGGACAGGATCCAACAGCAAGAACATATCCCTTTAAATTTCATCACATCCAGGAGGACTGGCGATCAGAAGCTGAAGAATTCTCAATCCTAAGGCTTTGAAACCATGGTCCTTTCATATTTTCCTAAGAATATTCAGCTAAACACCCACTTGCAAGCTTTCTCAACCCTAATTCCTTACTAAAATCATTCTCACCACTTTCAAAGAATCAGATAAAATATTTAGGAGTCTAAGAATGCAACATTAGAATAAGCATTTCAGGGACCAAGCACACCCAAAGAAATAAATGAAAGAACAACTTAAGCAATAATCACATAATTCATGAAGAGAGCATTCACATTTTCAAGAAGATGGATCAGGGTTAAACTACAAAAGGAGCTCAAAGTTATCCAGTCAATATAGTTCTGTCAGATGATTAGTTCCGCCGATAACTTCATCAGGCATGCAGAAGTATCGCTAGGAGATGGTAGCCTACCAAAAGAACAATCACAAACGTGATTTCCTAATCCTTCAAAGACTTATACAGCGAGGCCTTTTTACATTTTACTAATACCAAGAACATTTAGGTAGGTGAATACCTACTTAAGCCTTCCCACCCTGATTCCTAATGGTGAGATAATCAAGATTACTTAAACTCTATATCTGACTAAATATTTTTTTTTGCGAATTCCCATTCTCTATAATTTTGAAAGCCGATCACTTTTTAATCTTTTTATAGTGAAATAGTTCAACTAATTATGTGTTATTCTGCACAAGAGATTCCTCAATTTCAAAGCTATGTAAGTCTCATATAAGCTGAAGAATAGCACCAGTCTACATTAAAAAAAGTACTAGCAAATATTAACATTAAAAAAGATAATAGCAACTATTAACTTGTATTTCACTTGCACTCAGACCAAGCTGTTTAAACAAATATTCTTTAATCTGAAAGCTATGGTTTGGCTCAGTAAATCTAATAAAAGCACATGAATATCACCAGCCTACATTAGAAGAGATACTAGGAAAAATTAACATTCAAAGAATCAGCTGAAAAATCTAAGAATGCAAGATTAAAATAAGCATTCTTGGGACCATGCACACCAAAAAAAAAGGTATATCCTACTTCACGAAGAGAGGATTCAATGTTATCCAGTCAAAACCATGCCCTATAGTTCTGCCACGCCTGCATCAGTCATACAGGAGTATTGCTAAAAACAATCGCATTCAAGAGATGGTAGCCTGCCAAGGAACAATCGCACATGTGATTTTCTAAGCCCTCATAGGCTTTGCCACCAAGGCCTTTCTACATTTTACCCACACCAAGAACATTAAGGTGAATACCTACTTGCGGCCTTCACGCCCTAATTCTTTACGGAGATCATTCTCTCCACTTTTAACGAATCAGTTGTACCTTTTTGAAGGATCTAAGATTGAAACATTACAACTAGCTTTTTAGAGAGAGCAAGCACGCCAAAACACAGATAAATAATTTAGACAAACAAATGGAAAATGTAATATTATACTGCACGAAGAGAAATTAGGGTTAAACACCAAAGCAACACAAAAGGTACCATCCAGCCAAGAATCCAGCACGTCAGATGGGAAATTATTTTCCCTGAGATTTGACGTACGCTATACGAATAACTAACCAAAAATATTTGCATGGGGAATCGATCTTTACCTGCAGACTGTGGACTGCCGAGCTCCTTGAGGGTGAGCACACCGTCACCATGGTGCCGGATGGCCAGGATCCACCCCTCGCCTGCGCCAGACGCGGCGAAGAACTCCGGCCACCCGCGCCTGAAGAACGCGCCCTCATCATCCTGGACGACCTCGATGATCCAGACCCTGTCACAAAGGTGAAAGATATAGGCTTTTCTGGAGTCGATCTGCTTGACAAGCTCGTCAGGGATCCGCTGCAAAGTGAAAGGACAAGATCCATCAGTTCCCATGGCTGAGGAAGGCCGAAGCCACACGTCACCGGCGCCCAGGCACGCGACGCGACGGCGGTGGTGTTGCTCTCACCAGCTCGGTGCCGGAAAACGGCAGCAGCAGCTTGAGTTTCTTGGTCTTGGGGGAGCCGTGGTCGCCGGAGAACACCATGGACGGTGGTGACGTGCGCGGACGGTGGTGCGGCGTGCCTCTGGCCTTCTGATACCCTAGTGTCGGCTGAAGTGAATGGAGAACAAACAGTGGGTCTACCGGACTGCTATTTCGGGTGACTGTCTGCGCGGATCTTGGCCGTGAGTTATGTTCCCCTTTTACATCTCTATCGTTGACGCATATGGTTGGTGAAATGAGCTCTGACATGTCGGCCCTAGGTCTTTTTTTAAGTAACAGTCCCCTGCAGTTTTCAAAAAAAAAAAAAGACCCCTGCAGGTTTTAAAAAAAATCCACACAGAGGGCAGCAGCCAGCACGGAGTTAGCATGCAGGGATATTCTGTTTCTAAATAATGTGCCTAAATATTGTGCACTGTTTAGTTCAACTTAAGCTTAATTTTGATGAACCTACTGTCCGCGAGATCAACAACTTCAGAAGAATTTTCAAAAGGGAAAGCTGCCTAGATGAATGATCTTTACATCAATTTGAGGAAGAAAAATGAAATTGATAACGCTTCCTCATAAAATTTGATATCTTTCTTATGCCTATGGAGTGCGCATATACAGCATACGCAACAAGCCATACCCCTGAGCCAAATAGTTCCTAAGGGCCCCTGGATTCATAATTCATCTTAAATTCAAAGATAAATGAATATATATGTTCAACGAAGAATTATAAATACCAAAAGGAAGCTCTTTAAATGAACTCAGGCACATTATTTAGAAACAGAATGACACTGTTGTGTTAGGACATCAATTTATGGCAAATCATTAAAGTTTTGCCAAACATTCCATGGTCCAAGTTGATTTGCCTTTCTTTAGTGAATATAAACTTCTACATTTCATGACGACATTCAGTAGTACCCAGCGGCCCATATGAAATTCAATGGTTCTCCTCAGTTCAGGTACATATATCCACAGGTGGAGATATCTGTGAGCGATTAAACAATCCATGCATCATATGGGATGCGAATGCAAACTGGTGTCATAATGCTTCTGTTCATGCCAGTGTGATAACAAGATCTTGTACCACAAAACCGAATTTTCCCATGAGCCTCAGACCTTCATGAAAATAGGTAAAGGCACCACGGAAATGATTCCCGTCGGCTGGCCTTGCTCCTCACAGAAATAGGCCACCCACAGGAAAAATCTATTATTGTAGTGTTGTGAGTTTATTCAAATGCTATATGGGATGCAGGGGCAGATATTTTGTGACAATAAATGCTATAATAAAATGATCGATCTGTTTCTTCTTGGGATTATGTACAGCTGCATTGTCAGTAATTGAATGTGAGAGATAGCATCTCTCACATTGTGACTGATCCAAAAGAGATAGCATCTCTAAAACAGCAACGGATATTTCAAAATGTATATGACGAGATGATGTACCTGTGAATTTTTCTTATAATTAAAATTTGCTGGTTTGACTATTTTCCTATAAAACATTGTTTCTGTTAGGTACTTTCCTACACATTAACTTATTATGTGCTGGTTTAGTTTTTTAGACATTCATCCCCTATTTTGAATATATGGAGTCCTTATATGATAAGATCACTATATTTTTTTTCTAATAACAAATGGCACCAGGTCAGAGAGTTTGACCACCAAGACTGCAAAGCCAGTCCACCGCAACATCACTAGGAGCCGAGCCTCAGCATCATCCGTACGTAAGAAGAATGTGAGAGGCGTCTACAAAGAGCAAGGTTTGGACTGCTTGGTCAAGAAAGCAGGCCATCCAGAAATATTTTCGAAGGAAAAAGACCAGTGTGGGAAAATAGTGAGCAACTTTCAAGAGAGATCGGCTTCATTACTCGATATCAAGCAACTATTTGTTCTGCCGGTTGGTCAAATCTTACTAAGGTTGATAAACTGCCCCTTTATGAACTGCTAACTGTATAAAAATCGACCTTCATTTTCTTGCTTTTAACAAATGTTATTGTGGCAAGACCTTTATGAAATCAGTTTTCTTGCTCAGCAGCTTAAATTCAACCACGATTTTACTCAAGATCGAGTCAAAACTTGTGTGGAACTGCTGTTTTATTCATGTCATAAAAGCTTCAGCCACAGATTTTGTGATCACTACTTGTTACTACATAGAGGAGACAATGCATAAAAAAAATCCATACAAACTGTCGGTGCTTCGTACCACCAACACAATAAGGGAGGGAACGGCAATGTGTGTGCATTCTTCTTGTTGATGTGGTCTAATCTTATTAGAAGACTCAACGATTTATCCTGGTTTGGGCCGTTGCAAGGCGTAATACATCCCCTATGTCTAGCAGTTGGTTTATATTGGCCTCAAGGGCTTCAATTGTGGATGGTTACAAGGGCACTAGAGTTTCGTGTGAGCAATAACCCTAGGGTAGCAGTGTGTGTTGTGACTATCTAGCTATGGTTACTTCTGTCTAAGTGTCTCCCGGTACGTCCTTAATATAGTGATGAGGGTGAGTTATATGGTTTGAAGCCTACAAAACCGATCGGCATCTAACGAGGGACAGAAGCATCTTCAAACTGCCTCGGTAGACAGCTCTCCGGGTGGCTGGTTGCTCTATCTCCTCACCAGCCCAAGGTGGAAAAGTTGTGTGTTGGGGTTGGCCTATCACGTGAAGCCATGCCGGGTGGTTTCACTGCCTTCTAGTACAGTGCAAACACCTTCTGGGCCAATTTACCATCCCTATTCTTCGGGTGCTGGACAGGTCCAGCTTTTCTCATGATGCCTGTGGCGCCAAGTCATGTCAAGAATATCTCTTTTTATCAGTCAACACAGTCGTCCGATCGACTAGAGGTTGTTCCCGAATCTCGACCCCTGAGGTCGGTCATTGAGGAGGTGCGGGCTGTGTGCTGGCCTTCGAGGTGGGCCATTGTTTCGCTTGGATGAGGCCCATTAGCACTGTGGGTCGATTTCAGCTGCGAGGCCTTTTGAGTAGGCCAGGGCCGTAGGTACCTGGGTTTCATGAACTCGACAGTAGCCTCCAAGCTCTACGCTGCTTGAAGCTTGGCAGGGGTAATGTGGAGCTGAACAGTATTGAGTTTACGATGTTTGGAGAGTTGAAGTCGAAGCTGTATTGTTGTCTTGGTAGGCGCTTAAGCGGTCTACGCAGTTGGAGCGTTCAAACATCTGCGTAGTTGGAGCGCTCGAGCGCACCAACCAGTCGCGGCCCCTAAACTCTTGAACGGGTAGGAAGAGCTATCAGGGGGTTGGAATCGTGGTAGCTTCTCTAGTGGATACACATGGGCGCACCCGCTGGGTGTGACCCTTAAGCCCCGGAGTGGGTCAGAAGAGTGGGGTCTCATGTGAGTTGGGATCATGCTTCGTCGGCCTTGTCAGAGAGGTCAGAATGCACACCCAACTTTGCGTGGTCAGGTGGCTAGGCCGGAGCCTTTTCCGAGGGACGTGGAGGGTGCATTCAAGCTCGTCCCTCAGATGTGTCCCCTGCATCCTTGACTGATCGGGTCGAGCAAGGTTTCAATGAGGGTCGAGGTGAGCCCACATGAGGCGTGTTACTCTTCTCTTTTGTGGGCGCTGAAGCACCCTCTAAGCACGTTTTGATTGACGTAGACGGGTTAGTGGTTGTTCCGGTTTAGGACCGGGTCCCTCATTCGGAGATATAGTGCCTATGTTGGACTGGGCGGATCAACCTTGTCGTTAGGCCATCCTTTCGACCCGGTCAACTCCCATGATCAGCATAGATGGAATGCATGTTCGATCAACGAGCAACCAGCGCCATCGGAGGCTGGCTGGGACTTAGACTGTTTTTATGGTGTGTTTGTGTAACGTAACTCGCGCGTTCTGTGTGAATGGGTATCGCGGATGGAACGTTGACTAGAAGGGCACCACGTGTAAGTGGCGCATTGGTCTCAGGCACTATTCCCTGATGCAGGCACGGACGCACGCATGTGAGGCGCGATCGGACGGCTAGGTTGCGTCACATTGACGGTGGATGTCTAAGTCAAGAAAACCGTCCCGGTGCGGGAGAGCACGGAATGTTTGGACGGCTAGATCGCACGACATGGATGGTTGGCGTGGCGTACATATGTAGTATACCTTGCCGTACTCCTGTAATTTCAGTTTAATTTTGAAAGATTTCTAATCCATGTATTACTATAAAAGAATCAATTTAAACAGATGGAGTACATATTCGCTCAATGCAAACGTATTCAATTTCGCTGACTGGAAACGTATTGAATTTGCTGGGTGCAAAATTGGGCCATTCTTGGGCCTGGCACAGCTTGAAAGCAGCCCAGCGTGACACGGGCTGTGTTCTTGCGCTGTGTTCTCACCATGCTGGTCTGTCTGGCCCAGCAGGACAAGGCCTAACGGGACACTGGCCCGTAGTACGAGATGGCCTGAAGCACGACTGGGCCGTGACGTGCTGCTGGTCTAAATGATGGAGAAAAGCCTTGCCAGGAGAGTTTCTTTCGTATAGGAGGTTATAGAAGGGGAGCAGGATAGCGAAGGGAACATGGTCCTCACCTATCAGCGAAAGGATAGGAACGGATGAACGACAGAGCATTCATCACACACTTACTTTTTATATGTGTAGAGATTCATTGTAGCGAAATTGTCGAAGCTAGTATATCATCTATGTGGATCATGGAGTCCAATAAATTTGTCACGGCACATTTTGGTCCTGAATCCAAATAATTATATGCTGCCAAATGCTTATTAAAATCCAGCAAGTTGTGTTGGGAGTTTTTTGTTTCATGTTGGTACGACTAGTTCCAGGAAGACTAACAAAAGTCAATAGTATCATACATATTAAAAATTTGAAGTTGGTAATTTTTAGTTCTATTGACAATTTGGGTGCTTTCAATCATTTATTCATAGCCCTTACATCTAGATCAGACAAATAACAACTTATAATTTCTTCAATAGTCAATAAAATGATTTTTTTTCTCTAGTCTAAGGCATAGTACTACAAAATAAAATGAAACAAACTGTCAGATCGGATGGTTGGATGGTTGATGTGTTGATTAAAATTGACATTCTGATTGGATGTTGATGTGTTGATTAAAATGGACAATTGTTTTCAATTGTTTGAACACAAATAAATATGTTAATAAATTTTAAGGATTAGAATCTTAAATACGGGCTGACTAATTAACTTGCAGCAACAATCATTTCTGATTGCTTTCTATAGCTGTCTTTAAATTTAACGTTCATATATTTCTCGACAGCCCTCATTGGTGACCACTAGCATCACTGTAGCGAGTGCACATTCTAGCAACCACACAACACCAATGGGATTTCTTTTACTATAGTTATTTTTCCCAATACTGAAACCTTAAACAGTAATTTTCCTATTACATAACATATAATATATGTTCTTTATCAAACTGGCGAGTGATATTGATAGCTCAACCGTGGGGGTTATTTGTGCGAACCCGAGCCATTATAGGGTGACGTAGAAGAGTAGATGTCTGCGTGGGACCTGATGGATCCATTGTTGTTGGGTTAGCTTTCACCATGACAACCTCTAGAAGGGTAAAAATTATATATGTTATGACGCTGATATATTCCTGGGGTCTTTCCAAACAGCCTAGAGTATGACACTACAAATATACCCTACCCCTTTCTTGACATGACAATTAATCATATAAGGAACACTATATTTATGATCCGTTGCTTTCATCTGCATCCAACTCTAATATTATAGTGTAGTCACGTGCATCGCTTTTCGCTTTAACTAGATTTGTAACAACATCAAGAATAGGTCAAGTTCTATATAAATATTCTTACCAAATAGTGGCTTATGCCATTCAAGTATGAAAACGATAATTTTCTAGTTCTTTGAGATGCATCTTTTCAGCTTGTCATTAATGACTGGTGTCTGCAAGTTGTTATAGAAAATGACTTTTTTGCTGCACATTACTGTACCAAATAGTGACTTAATAGTAATTTGATACCTGCAAGCAATTAAGAATATTTCAGTGAACGCTCACAATATATATATTCGAGCAAATTATGGTTGCATGTTGCTGCATCGTACCACTAGTAGAAGACAACGATATAGATCTTGCAGTGGGACAAAGGAGACATCATGTTCCAAAAAGTCCACAAATTGAGCAAATATAAATCTTATTTCGATGAGACACAGATCGTGGATCTTCAGTTATCTTCAAAAAAAAAAAAATGAGAGCACCTCGCTGTCATATTGGACAAGAGCCAAAGAGATCATTCGATCAACAAAAGTAAAAGCAATCCGCCGTCGTGGCCTAACTTGGTCAAGAAGGTACAGAGAAAGGTCTGAAACTCGACAAGGGGAGTAGCCTCGGTTACGCAGGAGATTCTCACACTCCCTCCAACTTTAGCGCTTATATATGTTCAGCTGGCCGGATTCAGTTGGTGAAACAGTTATTTTCAGTCAACCATTGATGGTCAAAGATAAAGAAGTTTAACTTTAACAAATCTTAGAAATGTTTATATTTTGAAACGGAGAGAGTATCATATACATAATTATACACATACAAGTGACATGGTGCCTGTATATTACAAATAGAACATGTATATCTAGTATACCACTACTACTATTATTATATTATTTATCTCATAGTATATGTATATAGTAGTTCGTCGAAAATAAGTCGACCGCTGCCAATCACTGCCTGAGAAACCTCCACGGCCCTCTGGCTGCTCCCATCCTGCATCCACAGTCAACAGAAAAAAGACTTAGACCATGCAGCAACCAATAACAAATAAGGCTGTTAATATTCATCAGGGCTACACACCGCCAAGTGCTTGCTATGGTTCTGACGCTCATGTAGATGGTGAGCGCGATCCAGATGCCGACGAACCCGCGGTGCGATGAGAGCAGTATCAAGGACGGTATGCTCAACGCAGCGACGCCGACCTGCAATGAACAGAAGCATTTACAGGATAGCAGTTAGAGATGATCTTGTATTGGAAGGATTCCTCATTAGAGAGAGATGATTGATGAGCAGGATGCGTGCCATGGAGTAAGCTGAGAACGCGTAGTCTGACGCTCCAAAGTTGATGCCATCGAACACGAATGCCAGGGTGTTTATCGTCTCAGTCCCCGCGACGAACTGAGTATACATAGATGAGCACAAGGTGTTCAGATGGAGTAAGACCAGGAGACCTGAATTGTTATGGTGTCATCGATGCTAGAAAAAGCGAAATATTTAGTAGCAAGTTTGGACTTAGCATTGCGCACAAGAAAAAAAACAATGATATTGAAATTTCTAAAGCTTGCAATTTTAAAATTATTTTACCGGGATCCCTTGGTGAATGGTTTTGATGACAGCGGCATCTGTCGTTAAAACACTGGCTCCAAACTGCAGGCCAATACCGACGATGACAGTAAGAGCTACTCCCAAGACGAGGCTGTGTTGCAAGACACGGGCAGTGGCTGTGACCGGCCACCTTGTCATTGTCCTTCTTGGCGAATGCGCTGGCAAGTATCGCCTAGATGATAAGTGACATTAGAAAACACTTGTCTTGGGTCCGTTAATGCTTGTTCAAATCACCAATGAGAAATTTCTCATATCAGTTTCAGGTAATTCATCCTATGACGTATACTGTGAGTTTTAGTGCTTCAAACACCTAATTCTACTTGATGTACATTGCATCAGCTGTTGAGTATACGATCTAGCAGCTCACCTGACCAGCTATGGCTAGGCCATCTGCCAGAAGTGAAGATGCCAGCCAAACTTGAGAGCAGATCTGGAACGCAGCCATTATAGTTGTTCCATGCCGAGCTGCCAGTGAAGCGGCCAGCGTTACGCAGAACGTCACGGCAACTACTCGCGCGAGTACAAGAAACCCTGCACCACCACAATTAGCGCCCTCTTCTGAAACAAATGTTCATACGTGTAAATACTCACCGCATCCGAGGAAACGCTGGAAGCTCAGGCATTTTATGCTGGGCGGAATGATATTAACCTTCTTCACAAGCTTGAATAGCATCAGTAGCGTTATCAGGTATCTGCAAACATCCAAGGTGTCATTTACTCATCGACTGGTCACCAGATATACCGAAGAATCGAATACTATTTCTACTGGTAAATTGTAACTTAAAGTTTTTTTTTTTTTTTGAAAAGGAATGAATTACAGTAAATCAACTTACTGGGAGATGACATGGGCAATGGCTGCACCGACAACACCCATCCGGCAAGCGAAAATAAAGATTGGATCCAGTGCAACATTCAGAAGGTCACTAGCCACTGATTAAACAAACAAAACATGCTATCAGTGTCGACATCTAGCCAGGTATCACAAGAAATGAATCATTGGATATGGATCACAGTGCTAAGTGGTATTACCGGTGGCATACAAGGGTGTCTTGGTGTCCTTGAAGCCTGGCGAGCGACAGTAGCACAGCCGGGGCACCAAGCGATCTCACCACAAGATAGCGCACCGCTGGAATCAACATCGGCGAGATCTGAAATTAATAAAAAGAACTTAAGGGTCAGGTGAAAAATTACAAAGAGGTCTAGATTGGATGCTGGTGTTTGTACAGTAGTACTGACAGGTTTGACACCCATGACTCTGAGCAGCGGATTCCGAGCAGCAATTAGGAAGATGGCCTGGAACACCCCAAGAATTACACCGATAATCAGCGCTGACGCGATGGACGGGACAAACTTGGCCTTGTCATTGCTGCAAACCCCTCCATTGCTAAAACAACTCTTTTGATAGTAGCATTTGGTGTCCCTCGAGTCAGAATCACCACTATTTGCCCCTACTGGATGCTTCTCAAGGTCCATGATGGCACTACCACTTTGGTTCCATTCTCCATCTACAGCACCACCGTGGCTGAGGATTGCGTCCT
The DNA here is from genome assembly GCA_001602295.1 of Zoysia matrella. Taxonomy (NCBI): domain Eukaryota; kingdom Viridiplantae; phylum Streptophyta; class Magnoliopsida; order Poales; family Poaceae; genus Zoysia; species Zoysia matrella. Next base: position 111,390 of record BCLG01000485.1, read on the forward strand.
CCTCCGCGACGAAGGAGGTTGTGACACTGACGAGCGGGTAAATGCACACCTTCATGATCTGATTGAACAGGGCAATGGAAATGCCCACGGCAGCGACCTCTACGGATCCAAGCCGGCCGATGAACGCTGTGTCGATCAGTGAGGCGATCGGGTCAGTCATCAGAGCAAGTGAGGCTGGGACTGCGATGCGCAGCACCTCCGACCCGAGGGCATCAAGCTTGAAAACATCCTTTGCGTTCATGAAGAAAAGTTGTAGTCCCATCCTCCGTGGTCCGCCTGCCAATGCGGTCTCAGTGGGCTGTGGCCTGCCATTTATGGGATCGTTAGAGCTCTCTGCCTCTGCCGGAGCAGCAATCACCAACACCTCGGCATCCCCCTGAGGCTGCTGCTGTTGGGACTCATCCGGTATATATACTAGGATGGGGAGATACTTCCTGCTGGCCAGTGGCCATTGAGGATGATTCCACTGTACTCAGCTCACATCCTAGAGATAGCTAAACCTGCATATCCATTCGAAGGTGTCAATACATGTGTAATTTTTTACTCAGCCGTGTAATTGATGCATGAGTATGACACAAAAAAGATGCACGACCAATTTAGAGATTACTTCCTAGTTCCTACTAACAGAACTGATAAGGAAGTGTTCAAAACTTCGACTGAAATGGCCAGACAGAAGAAGGGGCATACTTCTGGCTATGGTATCCAGGTTCAGCCATGAGATCAAATAGATCCACACACAAACACAGAGAGAGAGATAGAGATAGAGATACATAGGTGAAGAGATAGACAGATAGAGGATAGATAGATAGAGATACATAGGTGAAGAGATAGATAGAGAGATAGAGATAGACGTACTATATTATTATTGATGATTTTTTTACTTCTTGGTGCATACATGTCTAGAGAGGTTAGGATCTCCGATAGATATCTCAGTGGCCTTATTTCTACTAGTTTGCAGCACATATCGGAGGGAATTTTTATTTCATTCGACACACGTCATCGAGCTATGTTAGGAGACGAACTTCCTCGGCACATTTCTTGTTCTTGTTATCAGGTTGGTGCTGGAGATGGTCCACTGATCAATATATGTGGTTGAATTAGTTTTGAATTCTTGCACAATCACAGCCTTTGCTGTGAAGCGTAAATTGTCCTCTCTTCTTCAGAGCACGTTTCAAGTTAAATGAAAAGGAGAACCTTTTCCTGTCGGCATAGCATGTATAGATAATGTGATGGCAAACCACTACCAAAACCGGCTCTTTGCCGAGTGCATTCGTGTTTGTCGAGTGCAATTCTTCGGACACTCGGCAAAATAAACGTTTATCGAGTGTCAGAACAACAACTCACGGCGTATAGAAAACACTCGGCAAACTTTTTGTTTGTCGAGTGTCTGTGGTCCCGCACTCGACAAACCTTTTGTTTGCCGAGTGTCAAGTACCGTGCACTCGGCAAAACTGACATCCGTTTGCGACCGTTACGATTTGTCGAGTGTCTACGTTTGACACTCGGTAAGCATCAGCCCTTTACCGAGTGTAATTTTTTGACTCTCGGCAAAAGATTATTTTGCCGAGTGTATTCCCTGAACACTCGGCAAAAGGCACTTTTGTTGAATGTTTTTTTCTGACACTCGGCAAACAAATTGATTTTTTTTTCTCAACTGCCCTCTTAACTTTTTTTTCTTGCCCACATACTGTGTATGATACTCTATGTTAAAATTTGGTATATTTTTTGATCTTTTTGCTATATTTAGTTGATTTATTTTAATTAATAGAATTTTTAGAGATAAGTCAAATTTGAACTGCAAGTGAATCGAATAATGCAATAAAATAAATAAATAAATGAGATTCATGTTATTAAGTTTAATGTGAAGCCTTAACCGGGAAGTAATAGAAAATGTCGAATATGTTTATTCACGAAATATGACCATAAATGTGCAACTGAATTGTTTTAAAATTGTATAAAAAACAAACAAAGTCTGAAAATCATGAGATTTGTCAAGATCTCATGATATCATATGTGGAACATGTGATAAAAAATTGAGCGCGTTTTGCACAAGTTGTCATGTACGCTGCTTAAAAATCGAAGCATCTCCAAACAAAAATCTTACTCTTGCGAAGAATTCTTTGAGATTTAGAGTCAACGTGATGGTCGAGTTGAGGTTTCACTTCAAAACTTTTTGTATAGGAAATAACCAACATAGATTGTCTCATGTGAAATTTGGTGAATTTTCGGATCCGTTTGATAATTTTAATCAATTTACTACATTTATAGAGCTTTAATTCGTATAAATTGATTTTGAGTTACAAATGCATGAAATAATGGTCTAATATTCATGCAAGCATCGACTATGCATTTTTGAGTGAATTTGACAAGGTATTTTCAAAGCACATTCGAATAAATTAAGTAAAACACGTTATAGAAAAGGGGAGAAGAGTAAAATAAAAATACAGTTTGCCGAGTGTCGGCCAGTAAGTTTGCCGAGTGTCGTTGGATAGACACTCGGCAAACTAGGCGGTTTCCAAAAAGAATTACTCTATGTTTGCCGAGTGCCTGGATCCAGGCACTCGGCAAACTTGATTTGGCACTCGGCAAACAAAATGTTTGTCCAGTGCCAGGATCCCGGCACTCGGCAAAACAGATCCGGCACTCGACAAACTATGTGTTTAAGAAGGCTTCCGGCTGTCGGTCTGCCTCAGACACACGCACA